>BMAO01013965.1:0-20000 GCA_019973975.1 Trichonephila clavata
TAGAAGCAAAGTTTAGCATAATTAGTAAACTGGAATTGGAGTTAACAAAACCAGATGCTGATCCCTACACAAAATATTTTTAAGATATTGAATTTAAATTTTCAGAACATGTTTTACTTTAGTTCTATCTGTGTTATGAATCAAACTCTAATCTCTGTGTATATACAGTGAACCCAAAAAGTGTTCGTACACTTGCAATTTCCTATAAAATTTATTGTTCCGACTAATAAAATTAATATTTTGGAATTGTAATTTTTTTATCTGTAACTTGTTCTTGGTGGAATGACATAATATTTTTTTAAAAATTGTATAACTATTATTTTAAAAATTCATAATCAAAAAGCTCCTGAAAAATTACGCCACTAAAGTCTTAGAACACTTAACAAAAATCTCAACCATAGCTTAAATATTGTATTCTTTCTTAATTTAGAACTTAGTAGGATATCTTTTAGTGTCCACAACAACTTTTGGACATCTTGATATAGATTTATTGAGTTTTTGTAATTTCTGCATTGATTTTCCTCCATGCTTCTGTGATATTGTTTTTACTTCCCATATGTGTTTATATGTCATGCTTTCTTTTTATTTTAAATCTAGTTCTCCCCAAATATGCTCTGCTGGGCTAAATAAATTGATTGAGGACGTGTTTTCAAACTTTTGGGTACAGTATAGAGACACCAGCAGTGTACATTGAGAGCAGTTCGCTTGGCGTCATTATCCTGTTAAAAAATGAAGTCGTCTGAAATATCCAAATTTTGAGAGGATAATTAAAAATTTCTCTTTAAAATATTTAAATAGAGCTCATGATTCTCAATACCATCAAAAAATACCAAATTACCTAATTCCTGAAGCCTATTTACACCCCCTCCCCCGCAAGAACACCTCTGTGTTGAATCATGGAGGTGGAGGAGCTCTTGTTCCACATAAATTCACTGGATTAAATGCCTCATTTTTTCCTTTAAAACTATTATATGCCCATCAGAACCAAAAATGTTGAATTTTCTGTCATCCCAATCACTTTCCTGTCAATTTTGAATTTTCTGAAACTTAAGTCACAAGAATCTAGTTGGATGAATGAACCATGGAAGTGGAAGTGTTCTTGCGTGGGGGCGTAAATCAGCCACAGAATTAGGTAATTTTTGATGGTATTGAGAATCATGAGCTCTAGTCAAATATTTTAAAGAGAAATTTTAAATTGTCTGTCCAAAATTTGATATTGAACACGACTTCATATTTTAACAGGATAATGAAGCCAAGCGTACTGCTCTCAATGTACACCGCTGGTGTCTTTATAACTGGCCCAAAATTTTGTGAAAACACCTCCTCAATCAATTTATTTAGCCCAGCAGAGCATATTTGGGGAGAACTAGATTTAAAATAAAAAAACATGACATAAACGCATAATGGGAAGTAAAAATAATAATCACAGAAGCATGGAGGTAAATCGATGCAGAAATTACAAAAATTCATTAAATCTATATCAAGATGTCCAAAAGTTGTTGTGGACACTAAAAGATATCCTATTAAGTTCTAAATTAAGAAAGAAATACAATATTTAAAGCTATGTTGAGATTTTTGTTAAGTGTTCTAAGACTTTAGTGGCGTAATTTTTCAGGAGCTTTTTGATTATTAATTTTTAAAAATAATAGTTATGCTATTTTTAAAAAAATAATTATGTCATTCCATTAAGAACAAGTTGCAGATATCATAAAAAAATTACAATTTCTATACATTAATTTTTATTAGTCGAAATCATTAAATTTTATAGGAAACTGCAAGTGTACGAACACTTTTGGAGTTCACTGTATTTATGTACTTCATTGCATTTAAATGTAAAAAATATCATTAATTTTTTAAAAAATCGAGTTTTTGCATAAAATTTGGCATATTTAAAAATGTTTTAAAAGTAATACATATCTTTTAATTCCTAATATATAAAGATGTTCCATTATTTATGTACTGTATAAATATTATTTGAATACATTCATTAGAATTTTGTGTAAAAGATCCTAATTGCAATTTTTCATGAAAATTTTACTAAACTCGACAATTTTTATAATTATAAAACTCTCCAGAAAACAGCAAAAGGGTTGAAAATTAGTTAAACATGAAGCTAAAGAGTTTGAGCTATAATTATGGTGAGTTTAAGAAATGTACAACTAGTAGAACATTTTTCATATTGTATTTAAATCTTTAAACCATTGTCTGAGAAACTATGTTTTTTTGCTTCACGGTAAAGTTCACAAATGGATTTCTTTTTAAGACATTGAATTAACATTTTAAGAAAACTTTTATTTTATTTTATTTGTATTATAGACTATAATCTCTGTGTATGTATATATGCATTTTATTGCACATACAATTTGTGAGAAAAAATATGCTTTTTTTTTAAAAAAATTGACCAATTTCAAAAAAATAATGTAAATCTTATCGCTTTAGGCACAGATAATGATGTTATTTGGGTGCAGTTTTAATATTATTTGAATATATTAATTAGAATTTTCAATACAAGGTTTACTGTAACTGCAATTTTTAACTAAAAATTCCCAATCTATCCAAAATAATTTAAAATTTTGTGGAATTGTATTTTAATTCCTGACTCAAGTGTAGTATAGGGGAGAGGGCCCTTTCGATTTTTATATAGATATTATTGGTGAGATAACGAATTCATTCTGGCTTCGAGAAACCTATCGCTAAGTGAAGTAGCTTGGCGATCGATTTTGGTCACCAAAAAAATTTGACACCGCCAAGTATCTATACTACACTTGAACCTTAATTCCTAGTTCTATGCACACCCTTTTTAAAGAAAAAAGTGTTTTTTTAGTTGAAAATTTGTTTCAATAAAATGCTCCGAGTGTAGGCACATACCTTAAATTGATTTTTTTAAGTAATCCTAAAAAAAAAGGCATTTTTAATACATTTTCAAGCTAAATTCCTATAAAAGCCTTACAATATCAAATCAATCTAGTACTCATGTGTTCGTCCGCGGGTAGCGTGGTAGAAACGAAAAATAGTTCGGAAGATTTATGAGAACTAAATTTGTTGTTGAACCCCAATCTTTAAAATATGTAGCCAGTATATTAAAAAAAATTTTTTAATCCTGAATATCTTTTTAATTTGTTTAATAGTGTTAATGAACCATTTTTTGAAATTTTGAGTACATGTAATGTCTCATATTTGTAAAGGCATGTGTTCAAATCTGATATAAACAAACTCATTTCAAATTGAGCATGTCCATGTAGTCATTTTTGAGTATTTCTTTTTTCTCCGTGCAAGCAAGCACAATAATAATCTAATTAAGATAAATGATCAGCGTGCAGAGCGTGAGGGTGAGACCCGTTAGCCTGGGGATAATACACTGCTGGCCACCGTAAATGCAACACCCTGAAGGAAGCACGCATATAACATGAAATTTACAACAAGCATTAGCAGAGGTGAGGTATGCAAATGATTAGAATTTCAGCGCAGACACACATCACGCACGTCTGTGGCGTAACCTCAAAGCGCTATTTAAGGCTTGGAGATTTCGACGATTTCAAGTTCGGCAATTCTGTTTTTCTTCTGGATTTTTTTCAAAACACGATCAGTTATGCCTCGTAGAAAACAGCGATCAACTTTTGATCAAGAATCCGAGTTCGACAAAGGAAGGATAGAGTGGCCTACCGAGATTGTGGATAATCTTTCAGGAAAATCGGTAGTCATGTTGGACGAAACCAAACAACTGTAATGCGGATATGTGACCGTTGAATGCAGGACGGTACGACGGACCGACGTGGTAGATCGGATCCACCTCAGTGCACCACTTCACGTGAGGACAGGCAAATTGTGCGCATCGCAGTGACGGATCGCTCAGTCCCATCACGAACTATAGCACAACACATTGAGTCTGTAACGCATCAGTGTTTGCGCGTACCATTCGACGCCATTTACGCAGAGTGGTCTGTCCGCAGGACGTCCATTGCTTGGTCAACCCTTGACGCAGAACCACAGACGTCTCGGCCGCCGCTGGTGGGATGAAAGAAGGATGTGGGTGGCAGAAGGGAATGAAGTTGTCTTTACTGACGAGTCACGCATCTGTCTGCAACACCACGATGGTCGGATTTGAGTCTGGAGACACCGTGGAGAGAGGATGCTGAACAGTTGCGTTATGCACCGCCACACTGGTCCTGCACCGGGTATAATTGTATGGGGCGGTATTGGATATCACTCTCGCACTCCTCTAGTACGCATTGCCGGTACTTTAAACAGCCAGCGCTACATCTCCGAGGTTTTGGAGTCAGTTGTCCTTCCTTACCTTCAGGGATGGGCCACAGCCATATTTCAACAGGATAATGCCCGACCACACGTGGCACGCATTGTCCAAATATTCTTCGTCAATCACCAGATTGAATTGCTTCCCTGGCTGACTCGCTCTCCGGATCTTTCGCCGATAGAAAACATGTGGTCCATGGTTGCTCAACGATTGACCCAGATTACACCCCCAGCTGCCCCACCAGTTTAAGTTTGGCAACGTGTGGAAGCTGCTTGGTCTACTGTACCCCAAGAACACATCCAAAGTCTCTTTGAATCAATGCCGAGGCGTATGGCAGCGGTGATTTCCAACAATGGCGGCTACTCTGGCTAGTGATTCTGGCTGGAACCACACTTCACAGAGGTCTGTAAATTTAATCATTTGATACTTGGTAAACATGTTATCTACAAAATAAATTTTGTTGTGCTATCTCTTGTCTTTCTTGGTGTTGCATTTATGGTGGCCAGCAGTGTATTACGGACCCTCAACTAATTCCACGATCACTTATACGAGCTCAATATAAACAACGTCACGCACTGACACGCTTAATTTCTATTTAAACAAGGATCACGATACCTTTACTTTACTGAAGTTGAGTCCTCCAGTTGAGGCCTTGAATGCGATCCTTATCCGGATTTAATCACCGTCGAGTGATCCTCTCTTAGAATTCTTCAATTGATAAACTCCGATTTGCACTTAATTATTTCACGATCCTCCACTCACCAACTAACTCTCAAAACTCACGAATACACAATTTATATATTATACTTAATTTGCATAATCACGTTTCCTTGCTTTGGTGAAAGTTGGTTGGTAATATTATTGCCCCAGAAATGTCCCCAGGGGGTTAGTTATAGACGCGTATAGATCCATCACAAATCTCTGTTCTTTATCGAACATTTTCATGAATCTATAAATTCCTGATTTCAATAGAAAATACCCACCTTCACTACATAGAAATCACTGATGAGAAGCATTTCAGTACTATGGAAAAACTGCATCTGTTTAAAACACACACTATCACTAATAATCTCACTATAAGTATTAAAAATACGTGCAAATCAAAGATAGAAAGAAGAAAATATCAGTGCCCGTACAGCGTATGAGCATATCGATTGTGACCAGTTTTCGGCAGCCCGTACGATGTACGGGGAAACCAGTTAAGGGGCTAATATAACTCACTCTCTCTGTCTTTAAATAATAAATTGAAAATCAAATTAAATATGTGATATAGAGTGTGTGTGTAAGAATTTGAAAGTTAACAAGTAATTAAATGTTAGGATTAGAACAAAATAAAAATGATTAGTAGACAAACTAGTTGAGAGATGAGTTGATTATTTATTAGTCGTACTTCAGAAGGAACTCGGAAACTATTTAGTGACGGATATCGTAGTTTCGAACCATGATCAAGTGACGAGAACGAAAATTCAATCAGCATTCCATCAGCAAACCTTAACAACGCATCAACTTGAGGTCTTTGAACCTTGACAGACTTAGTCAAATAGTGAAATGTGATCGTGATACTTATATACAACATCTGACAATAAAGTTCGGTGAATAGATCTTTAACAATAACGTAGAGGAAATATTAACAAAATTTACCTTATTGTCTTTCAAAATAGTCACCTCCCATAACTATGCACCGCTGAGATCTGCTATACATGTCCTGGAAACTTTACAAGAAGTCTTCTTTTGAGATGGAGTTCAAAAGTCTCGTCACGTTTCGTTGGATGTCAAAAATATCGTCAAACTTCTTTCATTTTAAAACAAGTTTCACAATCTTGAGAATAAGAAGTCTGGTGGATTGAGATCTGGCGAGAATGGTGGATGTTCAATTTGCACCATCCTCTTTTTAGCCAGGAACTGTTTGGCGATATTGGCTATGTGAGGACGAGCATTGTCGTGAGCCAAAAAGTCATAAAACCTGTCGTAGTACTAAGGTTGTACCCTGCTTAGACGTTTCATGAAACGGGTCACAATTTCAATGTACCTTGCAGCATTCTTCGTCCAGCTATCATGCGTACAGTTAATCAGAGATCTTTTATGATTAATTAACTCACTTTCTCAATGTTTTCGTCACTGACGGAGGTCGCCGGTATTTCGCTACAGGGGTTGTCAAAAACACTTTCCCAGTCTTCTCGAAAAGGGGCGGTTCACTCGTACACACACTTCATGGACAGTGCTTGATCTTCATAAACACATACCAGCATCGAATAAGTTTCTGTTGGTGTCTTAGCTTAAACCAAAACTTAAAATTGATCTTTTTTTCATTAATTTTCCTGTTCTCAGTTAAGAACCAACTCACTAAGCAAGCACTTAGTAAGACCAGTCTTACGCGGAATATAAACGACGTTCAACTGAACAACGGTGGGGGCAGATGATAAACACCTTCCGCTATGCATGTGCAACGTTTTGTTTCGCCAGTGTTGCCATATTGGCCATTCTGACTTCCTTCACTGAACTTTATTGTCAGAGGTTGTATATGGTTCGTTAGCAGGCTCATTCTAGTATACTTAAAATAAGCCTTCAATGTTTTAAAGTTAAAGGTTTCGAATAAATTCATTAAAAAAATTCCCATAGGAAATTTTATTTTAAAGAGTACCGGCATGTCAAGAAAGTATTAAGGAAGTGTACTGTACAAAATTAATTGTCGAGAATAACCAAAATTTGATGATCACTCAATACTTCACTCTAGTTTGATTATGTCAAAACAATTTTAAGAACCAAAACCTTATATAATAGGAAATTAAAAATACTTTGTTAAGGAGTGATCTCTTAGAACAAATCTTCAAAGCTTTTCAGTATTTTCTCTAGTTTAAAAACGCTAACAAAATTTTGAATTTAAAATACTTAGGTGAATCAAAGTTGCAATAGGAAGCATTTTATAAAAAGATTAAAGAAATAAAGATAGTGAAATATATAACTGATTATTATAATGAATTATTTATATCATTTTTTTCTTAGGTAAGAGATCTTCCATTAAGATTTTTCTCTTAGAAAAATCTTAATGGTTTTGGTTCATAATTTTTTTTTTCAATGGATCTCAAAATGTTGAATAAAAGTCAAATTTTGATAACAAATTATTGCTTATAAAATCGTTTTTAATTTGAGGAAATTGACTTTTCACAGTAAAACACAACAAATCATTTCTTATAATACTAAAATATCAAAAATAGGTACAACCAATTTCTTCGTGAAAAAATTTATTTCAAAAATCATACCAATTAAAATACCTAAACGTGATTATAATGCACACACTCACACATATATATATATACAATCATATAAAATGTGTGTTTATACATCTCGTTCTGAAATCTAATTATTATTTTAGCGAATAAAAATATTTGTAACTGATTCAAAAAATATGCTAATGATATTTTCCCCTTCCATTTTTAACTAAAATATTAAATAACTTTCATAATTATTTTTCAAGTCATAATATAATTAAAAATTAATTAATCTACTTCTTTAACTAACTTTTTTAAAATGCAAAATTAAATCCAAGCATGTAAGAATTACGTAAAAAATTATAAGCAAACTAAATATACACTGGAATTTTTTTCTACGTAAGCAATTTTTTTCCACGTAAAACAATTTAACTTGACTCTTACCCTATTAATAATCGTAAAAACAACTTTTGAAATACGAGCTGATAATTAATTGCGAAAGGAATAACAGAAATTTTTAACTACATAAATATACTCGATAAAAAAAATTATATAAACTACATTTCTTTGCAGGGAGCACAATATTCTTTTTTCTCTCTCCTAAACAGACAGGTGCCACATTTAAATGCTTCCAAACAAATGACGCTACCCTAAAAAGATTTATCATCCGGAGAGCAAATGAGCGAAAAACACAATTCATACCACTCCTTTTATTTATCACCACGCCAGCGAATTTAAAATTCCAATTATTTATGTACCTAAAATAATAAGCCATTCACGTCATCATTTTTAAAAAATGAACCACGGCCCCCTTTACAACGATGAAGATGCATAATTATTCACAGCATTCCTTCGCTGCCACAAACTGTTCTTTGACTATAAATTATTGCCCGAGAGAGAATCACATCTGCAGTGGTAGAAACGCAGAAAATATTTTTGATTAATATCCCCTCTCTTTTCCCGGGAAAATTCCGTGCCCGTTCTTTCCAGGAGACATTAATCTCTAATTGTTTTCGGGAAAAGCGTAACACTTTTCACTTCGCATCACTCCATCAGGTTGGTCCTCCCCCCCCCCCGAACCCCCTTCCGAAGTAATAAACTCTACCAACTGAGCGAGGGCAGTTAAAATTTGGGAGAACTACTACCTGCGAAAATAAATTGATTCAAATCTCCACCATTTAACAACATTTTCCAATTCATTAAGATTAAAAAGGGCGAAACGCACTAATTCAATTTTCGACCTGCTAGTGAGCGAGTGAGGGTGTGTGTGCGTAATATGCCCCCCTTTTCCCACGCGAGTGCAGCCTGCACGTCTTGTGAACAATCCTAGAGGGTGAACTCTTTTCAAGAATTAAATTATTTGGAAAATAAACTGGAATGCCCCTCCATATGCTGCAGTCTCATAGTCTTGGTCTTTTCCTCGTTCTGTGGAGAGAGAGAGGATTCTGTTGGTGCTCTACCCCCCTACACACCTGCATCTATGCATTCTGATTAGCATAAACCGCGCCGGCTTACCAATTAATCATCCCTTTGGTTAGATTCTTCAGAGGTGAGCCCCTGTCATTTATGGGCGATGTAAAAATTGTGTCTCGGAAATTTTTCCCGGGGTAAAAAGTAACAGGTACGCAATTTAAAAAAAAAAAATTCTGGATTTATTTTTAAAAAATTATGATTTGGTATCTTTTTTCAGTACGCCATCAATTAGCTTTTAAATGAATTCCGTTCAGTAACGCAAAAAAGGGGAGGGGGGATTCCCGGGTCTGAATCCCCCCCATAGCTCTTAATTTTTTTTGGGCCTGAATCCCCAGGCCTTTAATTTTTCGATTGATTATAATCCTATGTACATAGTTGCAAAATTTAATTCAATATTTGCAATTAATAATTGAATTTTATTACTTTTGCTAATTATCTTCAATAATTAATTTTTACTGTTTCTGTTCACTCAAAATCGACAAGATCAGAAGAATATGGACGGCGTAAGACATGATACGAGAATAAGAATTGACCTAGTACCGTCTCCTTCCTCTTGAAAATTCCTGTGTGTTCACTGATTCCGTTCTGATATTTATATGGCTCATTTGGAATTTAAAAAGAAAGGATAATTTTTTAAAAAAAATTTTTGCCTATAAAACATTATATTATTAAAGGCAAGAAGGGGGGGGAATTTTTGATTTAAGTAAATATGGATTGGCTAATCACAGATAAAATAGATAAATTATCGCACTGAAATTAAAGATATTGATATATAAGGCAACACTCTATAAAAATATTAGGTGTAAAACGATCTAAAAGTAACTGCTAATCAATTAACGATAAGTTCTTATTGTTAATATTAATATAAAAACAATTTTAATTAGAGAACGTTCAGTGCACATTTTCAAATTTCAGATGATTCAATAGAATTTTTAATTAGTGGAGTTGAACTAAATACAATTTGTACTTACTAAAATAAAAAAAGATTATTTGAGGGACATTTTATAGACAATCTAACTGCAGTAACACAATAATCACTAGGTGTTTTTAACTTCCAACTATTATAAAAATGAGTAAATTCTCTTTTTTATCTAATTTCAATTATTTTAAGGTATATTTTTACCAATTTATACTATATTAATATTCAATGACTTTAAATATATCTCAACTAACAGCAGTAAGTATACTGAATCAGAGTGCTACATCACATTCACCAGTTATAAATCTACAAGGGTACATATTGCCAATTACAAACTGCAATCTTTTCTCCTTACAATTATGTCAAAACACTATCATATACTACGACGTTTCACTTGGTCAAATATATTTATTTATTTAAAATCTCTCTATCCTTCTCAGAAATGTTGATCCTAATTTCTTTTATAAAATTGACATTTCTTTGTTAGAATATCTCGTGGTTTTGCTGAATCACTTTCGAACAAACTATATGCAAACTTTAGGATAAAACAAAGATTTATTCTTAAAGAGTATAGAATCTCTTCCTGTGTAATGTCGCACATCTGATACTTATTATGGTATACAATTTTTATCTTAATAATACAGATTTTTAAATTCACTCTTGTAGGAAAGCAACGACTATCATACGTCAAACACATAAAATGTTGTCCACTATTGTATATAGTTTCAAAGATGCATTTGAATTTACATCATTTAAAATCTATTGAAGTGTATGTTGATATTTTGTTGCTATTATTTAAGTACATTTTGATGTAACCCTGTAATGATGTGTCTGATGGTGATAAAATACATTACTCAAAGAAGAAAATAAATTTTATCATCATACGTTCAAATCATAATAAAGACTTCAACTAACGACTAAACAATAGTAATGGCTGAAAACTATGCATTATATATTCATATAAATGGAAAAAATATTTTAATTCAATGTATTCCATTTTTCCTGAAAATTAAAATATAAACTCATTCCATATTTTCAAAGGGCATTGATTATGGAACTTATAAAACAATAAAGGTAGAAACATTACTTTAATTTTTTAATATAATTATAGACTGTCAGTTTACAATTCTAAGATTTACCCCCACCCCCTAGAATAATGGTTAACAAAGATATAACGAATGCAATTGAATTTATGATAATCCATATTTATGTATAAAAACATTTGATAATGTTACAAATTAATATTTCAGGAAGCAACCCTAAAACGTGTTGATATTTCTCCTCCAAAATGGTCTTAAAACTCTCTGTCTTTCAAAATGAAAACATCCATCCACACAACGGAGTAATGTTTCATGAAAAATATAAGGATTGTAACAGATTTGAGATATCTAATAATCCGATTTATGGGAAAAAGCATTTAATCTCATCACAATTATTAATATAACTATGCAATAACACTGGAAATCTTTCCACTCCACTGAAAAACCATAACCTCAACCTTAAATTCTTCATCAGTAACTTCACTGAGCTCTCCAATCATGTCCGCTTTAGAACAAATTATCTAATATGTCTTTCACGTTGCTTTCATGAGGCTACTGGCAAGACCACGCGATTTTGCTATTTCAGGGAGAGCACCGCCGTGAAAAGTATTACCACATGCAAATGCTGTGCGTTTTTGTTCTCTCTCTCAGTAGTGAAAGCAGCGAATCAGAGTTGGGGAGTTTGCAAGAGCTGTGCTCCGTCCAGCGTTAACATATTAATAGGTGTTTTCATTAACATGTTTGCCCTCCCCTCTTACTTTTACCTCTGATGATTCTTTTGCCGCTCGCTCCTGGGTTTTATATATTCATGAAATTTCGGGCTTGAATTTTTAGTGCTTTCGTTAAATCATCGGGGGAGGAGATTTTTATCCAGGAATGAAGAATTTGGGTTAAAAGTTTTAAAAAGGTTTCGTGGGAACTCAGGGTTGGGCTGCTGAAATGAATGAGTCTTTTAAATTTCCTCAGGATTCATAATTTCGTGAATCTTTATAAGAAGACCGGAAATTGAAAGCTTGTTTCACTAGGAAGTTTTTTCTTTGTAACATTTGTTTTGACATTATTATTCTTAACTTGTTATAGTTTAACTGATTTTTGTAAAAAAAAAAAAAAATATGAAGGGATTTTTTTAGGCATAGGGATATTTATATAATTCAAAACTTTCTCGTGGTTTTGCTTTAAATTTGTGAAATTCTGATCATTTTTATTTAGAGAATGGCAAATGTTTGGACATACTTTTAAATAATACATGATAAAATCAATCAGTGGTGCACACAGGAATTTCTGAAATGGGATGAGGGGGGAGGGAGTATAGGGCCAAAAGTTCACCATTCTCGTATCATACTCCAATATGCCACCAAACATATTCTTTTGATTTTGTCGATTTCGGGGAGGGGGGGGACAGTAAAAAATAAATTATTGAATAAATAATTAGCATTAAATAATAAAATCAATTATAAGAAATACTTTACTAATTTTTACACACTATATTCAATCGAAAAAAAATCAAGGGCTAGGTGGTGACCCGGACCCCCCTCCCTCCCCACACACACTTGTGTGCTCCACTGAAGTCAATAGATTAGTAACTGAATGTCTTTTTAAAATCCTCTACTGCCTTATAGAATTATTCTTTATATTCCATAATAAGTTTTAAAATTTCACTAATACACAAAAAGTTTCCAAAAACCTTGGAATTTTCTTATTGCTTCATTGTTTAAAAACTCTTAGAGAAGAACAAAATGTATTGAGGCTGTCTTTGTTTATTGTTGAAGAATAGGATCTGGATTTGGAATACTTTTTCCAGTTATAAAAGAATTGAAACATTTATATAGTATTCTGACTTCGGTATCTTATAAAACAGTGGTTCCCAGCCCCCCGGGCCACGGAACGGTACCGTACCGGTCCATGGATTAAATGGTACTGGGCTTCCCAAGGAGTATTAAATTATTTCCATTTTATTTACTGCCGTGTATTGCCTATTAAATCACTGTATATTCATTTTTTGGAGTAACTGTATTTTATTCTGAAGGCATATTTAAATATACAGTGAATATCGCTTAACACGAATCTGAGGGGACTGAGATATTTTTTACGTGTCAAAGGATATTAAAAAAACACATTCGTTTGTTTATATAGTACATTTTATTTACAAAGATCCATATATATGTAAGTATGAAATAAAAACCAATGAAACAAAAACATTCACAAGAACTTAAAACATTTAATACAAAATTTTCAAGCTCTGTTTTTGATTAACAACCGTAAGAGAGAAAGAAGCTCCATATCTTCTTTTTAAGCAATCCAGAATCATTTTCCACCAGGATCTTTGCCATTGTGCTCGCAAAAAAAATTCTTCTAAAATAGAAAAAAAGAAACAAGAACCAAACTCACACTGATTTTTACTCGCACTAGAATCTACTCATTACTAAGAATTCCAAAGTAAAAAAAAAAAACTGATGTGAGATTAGATGTTTTTGTGTGGAGTTTGTAAGGGTGGAGAGGAAAGTAGTTTATATAAACAAAATTGGCTTGTCACATTCTATTCCAAGGTTTTTTTAAAGACGCCAGCCTCCTTTTTATGAAATGGGAAACAACCTCTCTATCATTTCACACCCCTCATAAATCTCGCTTACTTGGTTGGGTTTTCCGTATAATGTTCATTCCCAGATGGGAGATTTTTTCGTATTAAGCGATTTTCGTTTTGCGTTAAGAATTAAAAAATTCATGAATATACTTAGTAGTTTGTCGGGACTGTTGTATTTTTTCGTGTTAACCGGTATTTCTTAAGCGTTTTCACGTTAAACATTTCACTGTATATTAAAGTTTATTAAACATTTTTGTTGAATACTTATTTGTAAGAAATTCAGTTTTTTTTTCTTTACCATAAGTTACTCCTATATCATATACATAAATTACATTTGTACATACGAATGGGATGAAACATAAAGTACATTGTCAGAGATTCTTATTACATATAATTTACAGAAAAAGTAAATACATTAATACTTGATTGATTTTGTTAGCTAAAATGTACCAAAATTTAATGAAGAAAATCGCGCTTTCAGGAAAAGAGGGTTTATTTTGCAAGTTTTTTTTCAGTTTAATGTAGTGAGTGAGTCTCAATCTAAAAATCTTTTCCAGCAGAATTTTTTTCCATACTATAAATTTCTGTGTTTATAATATACATACTTGTTTACAATCACGGATTTATAAAATTTCAAAGCGTTTATGTATTAGACATACTTTATTTTTTACTACCGTCCGAAAAAGAAAGTTTAGATATATATATTAAATTTCAGAAAACTATGCATGTGTGGGGGTATGTTTTACACCAGCAGTTCTTAAACTTTTCGAGGTGGCGAACACTTTTTTTGTACAAAAATTTTCTGTGACCCCGTAAGTAATGCGCCAAATTTATACAAGCATGGGTACTTATTTTAGTGTTTTCCTGTAATAAATATCCGCAATAAGTTTTTACTGAAATATAACGATATAGAAATTTTAATTAACAAAATAAAAAGCATTACGTAATGTTGTTGCACGGTAAATTATACATAAACTATAATCTGTTTTTTAAGTGTAGTTATTTTGAGTTCACTTTTGAGATCATCATCTTTATTAACAACGGCATATTCAAGACTTAAGTATCAAGGAGAAGATGTGCTTGATTATTTTTAAATACGTTTTTAAAACTTAGAATAATAGCTGACACTGACGAACGAAATATTTCTTCAATGTTCTGTAGATTTGATCGATACTCCAATAAGAATCTAAATAAACTATTATATTATTTATTGGCTTGCTGTAATGAGAATCTAAATAAACGATTAAATTATTATTATTATTTATGTCGAACAAGTTATTTTATATACAAAACGTTATATCAAACACCCTAAAATATTTAGCGACCCCAGTTGCAAATCATGAGACCTCCTAGTTTAAGAAACACTGTTTTACACGAACAAAATTGTTAATTGAAACAAGAATGAACTGTAAAAATATTCAAAGAGAACATTAATAATATATTCGATGAATTTAAACAAAAACATAACATTAACTATTCGTAAATGAAATCAAAATCTGTAAACGTTACAGTTGTTTTAAAAAAGGATAAAAAAAAAGAAAAAGAAAAAAAAAAAAAGAATACAAAAAAAAAGAAAAGAATACAAAAAAAAAAAAAAAAAAAAAAAAAAAAGAATACAAAAAAAAAAAAGAATACAAAAAAAAAGAATACAAAAAAAATACAAAAAAGAAAAGAATACAAAAAAAGAAAAGAATACAAAAAAAAGAATACAAAAAAGAAAAGAATACAAAAAAAAAAAACACAAAAATTTTTAGCAAATGTACCTATAACTTTTTAACTAAACTGGAAGTGATTTTTTTTAAAGAAAAAATCTGTATATAAGTTCTTTTTACATTTCTAAACCAATTTTTTTAAAAAAATGTCTGATAAGAATTTAAACATATATATATATAGAAAAAAATCTTATACCTTGGTTTGGATTTGAATATTACTCAAAAACGGTTTTTAAGATCGTATTAATGAATGAGCAAAGTACTGTCTCTATCATCAAAAGAACAAGGATTTCTCTTCAGTCTCACCCGCACATTTATATTTCCTTTTCTTTTTCATTACAGAATTGTTCGTAATTTCCACCCCATGGGCTCGCGTGACCCGTAACTTCCCCTGAGCTAACATTTGGCACTTTAAACTCTATTTACGAGCTTTTACACCGCGAATGATTCCATCATTTCTGGCGAGAGTATAAGAGATTAATCAAAAAACTTCGACTCTAAAATCCCAGGTGGAAGTTTACCCCCGCGAAGCATTCGCACGGGGGCCGGTCTCTCCACGCGTGTCCTCCCGGCCACTTTTAACGCTTTTTTTCATTTCAATAGAACCCAAAGAAAAAGACAGGGGGATGGGGTCTCTAGAAAATGTAATTCATATCGGAAAATTACGTGCCATAGCGTGACAATTTTAGAGGGAGAGATAGCGTGGGTTTTCATGCTGTAAACTTTTTTTTATAATGTAGTCCTGCTCTGTGGGTTCCTTCGTTGCGTGGTAGGCTTAACTGTGTGCCAGACATCAATGCTGGTCACAGTTAAAGGTAGGGTAAAAAAATTAATGATATCATAAAATGGGAATTTAAAGAATAAAAAAAAAAATATGGAATGAAATTAAATATGGGAATAGTTTTCTCCCTGTTTCTTGTTAGAGTTTGAATGCAGGCATCGTGTTTCTGGAAATGAACTGTAACGTGAGACTTTGCCGGGGAGTGTTCTGTCTCATGGCTGATAATTTTCTTTTTATGTGGTGTTTTAATATTAATGAAAGATACGGTGGCTTAAAAACCGAATTAAATTAATGCCTGAGTTTGAAATTGGATTTCTGGGAGAGGGAGAATTGGTATTTTCTCATAGACCGTTAACCTATTGAAGTATTTTCATTTGAAGGAGGGGAAAAAAAAGAAGAAATATTTCAAAATTAAAAGAAATACAGAAGCCATAAATAAAATCTTTAGATCCAATATATATTCTTTCATTACGAAAAAGTAAGGCATAGTTTCATAGCACTTTAAAAAATTGACGTAGTGACGTTCAAAAACATTTAAGAAAAACCGTTATACTAATAGAGTATAATAATTATTGAATATTTTTTTATTTCTAATGGGCTGCGGATTGGTGCTTTACCATTGCAGACCTAGTACATTCCCGGAAGCTGGTATCTCTTTTTAGTGCGGGCACCCTAGAGGCGGATACCAATCCCCGCAGGTAATTTTGATGCCCAGCTTCCTCCGTAGAGAGGGGCACCTGAGCTTTGACGATTAGAGCCTGGGCTAAGATTTAACTTTTCCGGTACCACACAAGCCAAACAAACTCTGGGGGATCTTTTACATGCCGTATAATCATACGACATGACCGCTGTCGATTTTCAGCATCATGAAAATCCACCGACTTGGGTCGGGGTCGAACCCGCAACCTTGGGTGCAGAAAGCCAACGACAAACCAACCACGCCACCCAACCGGCTGTAATTATTTAATATAATTACGTACAGTTTTTAATCCTTATCATTTCACGTATATGCAATACATATTTATTATAACGTGAATGTCAATTACAACCCCCGAAAGTGTAATCGCCGAGGTAGCTTGGTGATCGTAGTCACAAACACGTGTCCGCATGGACGTTTTAAGACTTTTTGAGGCCCTGGGCCCCTATGCAAAAGTAGGCCCCGCCTGTGATTTAAAAAATAGACAATATATTGCATGCATTGCCAAATACTCGTATACACCGTAGCTTGAAACAAGTAAATGAGAATGAACTCACAAACCTAAAATACAAACCGGCTCGACCGATAACCGCATTTCGACTTAATGAGTTGAATGATTGATGATGGTATTAGACCTAGGTCTAGACATGGACAACGGTCATCACATAATAATACAGTTTTGCCACTTTTGTCAGTTGAAGTGGAGTTTGAAATGATCTGTTTCATGGAGAAGAGGAATGGGAATAATATTTGACCATAAAAATGATCTGGATCGTGATCTTATTCGAGAATGAAACGAGTCCCCCACCAAGGGTGAGGCCCTGGGCCAATGATTTACTAGCCTTTGCCTGTAGACGTCCCTGCATGTCCGGTGTGTCATGGGCTCTATCCTCGTGCCAAGTGACTGATGCACGTTAAATCCGTTGTGGCTCAAAGTCCTTATAGTCCTTAAGGGGGGTGTCAGCTTAAGTGTCGTCTTCGTCACTTGACCTAGGTTCAAAACTTCGTGGTCAGTCGCCAATAGCCCTTGTGTTGCCTTATAACTCGACGTTCATAAAAATCCCCTCACTCATTCACCTCAAAACCATATAATTTCCTTGCTAACTTTTGCTTTTAAAAAAAAAAATGTATTAAAAAAATTTTTTTTACTCATTTGGTTGTAGTGAAAGTTAAATTTTGTTCACATAAACACACTTTGATTATTGAATTTGGGAATATTCAAAATAAAATATTAATTACTTGACCCAATTAAATTTTGAAGTTTGAGTTGTTGAGGTAGCCAAGACCTGTAAAGGGCTGTTGAAGGAGATAGATTAAACTAGTTACATTACTTTTTATCTAACCTCATACAACTGGGAACTAAATAAAAAGAAGAAAAAATTGTTTTAGTTGGGGATTCTTTAAATTATAATTTTTATACTTTATCGTGATTTATATATTACTGGTTAAGTTTCTTATTTGTTTGAAAAGGATGGTGGGTTTTTTTTTCAACTGCCATAAAAACCGGTGTATAACGCTCACCTATACTTTCCAGCTGTAACTTTTAAGTATATTTGCCGTATAACACGCACTCAATTTTTTTTATAAGGAAACCTGAAGTGTACGTGCTCACAATGCTGTTCTTTTGAAGTCATTTATTCGAGTTATTATCCTAAGTTTTAGAAAGAATAGTATATTTCTAGGACTAAATATAATACAATCCTTTAAGTCCATAAGGAATGTCATTTCTCTTAAATAAACAATATTTCGATATATGTAGAAGCCTTATTTTTTCTATGCTCATTTTTTTATTTTTAATCCTCTCACTTCTTACTCAGCGTATAATGCGCACCCTTAAATTTTGATCTTATTTTGTGTGTTAAAAGTGCACGTTATACGCCGGATTTTACGATACTTCTTTCCTTAGCCGTATAAGTATTTGTAATTTGAATATCAATATGAAATTCATTTAAACCATTTCATTTATTTAAGACATTAACATGTTTAAAACTAAAGGAAACATTTTGTATTGACAGCTTTTCAGAGCTATTTTCAAGTACAGCATGCAGACACTTCAACTTCATAAACAATCAAACCATATGCCCCATCTTTTCACATCTACAACAGACACCAGTCTTTTCAATTCGACTGCTATCTCTCTTAGCAATCTAAGCTCAGGAAACCACTTTTCCAACGTGCTACAGCAACTCCTGATCCATCTTCCTTTTGAAGGTAGCACAAAAGGATGTTTTCCTGTTCGATATAAAAATCAACTCGCGGTGTGTCAAAATCTTTCAGTTTCTTTTTGTTGCACCTCTTGGTTGGATGGGGACACACAGGAGGGAAGACTGATGTTTTCCTGTATGGGAATTGATAATTGATTCCAATAAATCAAAACTCTTTTTAATGTCGCTGTAAATACTTGGGATGAGAATGGATTTTGATAGGATCTTGTTTTCCAGTAAGGCAGATGTGAAGGACATCAACTGTTCAGCTCACATAGATTTTCGATGTGATAATATGATTCAGATTTAAATCATAACAGATTTATATATGTTTTCTGGTATTAAACCTTTTTGATTATCGTATTTCATTTGTTGATTTATTTTCTATCCATAATTTGACCTTGTCTTCATATTTCAGGAGAAAACTTGACATTAGTGTTTTCTATTTAATTTTCACAAATGGAGTATTCGCATACCTATATATGGAAAAAACATTAAAATAATGCATTAATTAAACTGGCAGTCAAGAGACATACATTTGCATCTTAGAGTTCTAAAAATAGAAAGCAAAAAATGCATATTTTCTCTAGAATTAAGTTTTTTGCATAAAAATTAATTTTATTGAAAGTTTTTATTCCCCCGAATTGCACAAACACACACACATATGCGTTTTTATATGTGTATGTGTAGTTTTTAACAATCTCTTCTGCAGAGACATAAATTACTTGAACATCAAAGATAAAAGAATCATACAGATTTTTAAAAAACTTTAAAAAAAGAATGTGCTGTGTTATAAACAATGCTGGCATAGAGCAGCTTTTAATTTTATGTAAACGTGGGTTTTAACCAATTTTGTGGCTAGCCAACTTTCTCCCTTTCTGTTAGCAATACTGACAGGGACGTTGTCTTAAGGCGTAGGCCTCGGCTGCAATGGGAGCCTCGTCTCGTTCTTGACTCAGCCTTAAGAAGATCATAATTTGAATAATTTCAAATTTTAAATGTTATTTCCGGTTGTATTCTCCGAAAAGCAAGGAATATCGGACGATATGTCAACTGGCTACATGTATATATAATGACCGTCTTCCACGTACAGGCCTATGCTTACCACCATACACCATCATTACTCATTCAG
>BMAO01013965.1:22500-103458 GCA_019973975.1 Trichonephila clavata
CGATTCCGCATTTAGAAAACTGTCGTTCATTTCCCTTGGTTGTATATGTAAATATATTACGAAGGGAGAAGACCGAGCTGGACTTTCTACTTATGCACCTAAAATCATTCTTAGATATAACCAGAAGAAGTAACCGAACAGGATATACTTATTAGTATTATGAACTGGTGATATTGTAATACTGTGTTTGAATTGGATGCATGTTTTCCTACATAGAAAGTACTACCAACTGCCATAGTAGTTAAGTGTATTTAACTTGAAATATATCGAATTTAGACAAAAAAAACTTCGCGAGTTTTTAGCTATAAATTACACAACTACTTCACACTTAAGTTGCTTATTACTCCATTTATACCACACAAAAAAAAAGAGAATTACTAGTGCTGTATCTCTTGACCTAAGCGTATGCTAATTACTTAAGTTCGAAGAACTTTTTATTCCGTTTTGTGTAAGTGTTTGCTTCATTGTGAACTCTAGAATTATTTAATTTATTCAAATAAAGACTATAGACCTACTATAGGCTATAGATATTAGGCTAAAATAAGGCTATATACTTTTTTGATGTTTCTTATTAAAAATTACTCTTGCATATTGCAACAAAACAGGGGTTTTATAACTTCAGAAACAGTTTAGAAACCTATTTTAAGACTCTTTATTAAGAATTAAAGTATAATAGTTTCTCTAAAAGTAATTTAAAATGAAGTTTATCCCATTTAAAAGATAAGATAAATAAACTCTAATACTTTTTCTCCTCTCTCTTATCTTTATTTTATGAAAATGTATTGGTATTTTGTAAAATGTATCCCTCTTGTAAAATGTATCAATATTTTGTCGGTAAAAGCGCTTTTTCTCATTGTTTTGATTTGTTCAAATCTAGAATAAAATTTATTTCTGTTTTGGATATTGATATAGCATAACCGATAGAAAAAGAATTCCTCTTTTATCTGTATAAGTTTTGAAGCTTAAACACATTTTTGTAAAATTTCTAATGGACTGAGCATTGTAAGCAAAATTCAATCAAATGAATGAATTTAAATTTCAAAAAGCAACACATTGAAAAAGATAATTCTAATCCTTTTCAAAATTAATTATTAAATTGAATCTTAAGAGAATTCGAAATTAAAGTATACATTGGCATAGGGTGTGGTTTCAGGGTTCACCCACCCCCCTTCAAAGAATTTTAAATTTTAGTTTAAATATTACGCCTTTGCGCTTTCTCATGTATGCTTTTTTCTAAAAAACAACCTTTCCCCCCTTGTAAAATGTGGCTGTCTATACACATATGGAAATTTACAAGCATGCTATACTTTGGAAAAATCAAAAAAATTTTATGAATTTTAATAATGTGATGTATTTAATAAAATCTATATTATTTTTCAAAAAATTTATAAAATTTAAATCGAGCGAAATGGGTAAACTTTTCAATTTTATTTTTAGATGGAACCATCGAATTAATTTTCTTTAGTTGGAACTATTGAACTAATTTTTATTTAGAACTAATGATATTTCTGGAATTAATGATGATTTCCTGAAACTAATTTTGATTTTCTAGAACTAATGATGATTTTCTGGAACCATATCATTTTTCACAATACTTTTTAGTCTTTCTTTCGGAAGCCACATGAACTGCATTTTGGACACTTTCCCTGGAACTTTGGCCCATTCTCGAAGGCGCTTCTGGCATTTTTGAAGAAAGTAGGAGTTTTCGCCGAGCTTCGAAATGGCCCTGCAGATTGGCGGCCGAACTGCTGAGTAACATATGGCGGCGAGACATAAGGACAAACGTTATACCCAAAGCCGCGAGGTTGTCAAAATTTCTCTCCTAAAGTCAAGACATAAATCACCTACACCATCGCGTGTAGATATATCTATATGCCTTAATACGCGTATGGATGGAAGTATACATATATATAAAAAGATCCAGGTACAGTCATAATATATTTCAAAGAAAATGGAATCGAACTTTTTTCGATCACCAAGTAATATTGTGAACTTTGCGAATAGGGTGGGTATAATTCCCGAGTGGAAGGAGCTATTTCTATGCACGATTTATGCTTACGTGGTATTGGACCGACGGGTATTTATTACTAGATGTCTTTTGATATTGGTCAAAGAAATTGACTGCCTGAAACTGAGGCGAGTCATTTGTCGATGCAGTTCTCGAAGATTTTGCTTTTATGGTTTTTGTTCGCTTTTACGATTTGCAAGTAGTTTGTCTTATTATTTTTAGGGTTAACTCGAAGTTCGATAATTTGAAACTTAGTTATTGAAATTACAGATAATAAGTGGATCTTTTTCAGATGTAATATGTAAAATGGACAGAAAATATTTAATGGAACAACACCTTTAATTATCTTATTGTCTTAGCTTAGATTTTGCTTTTATAGCTTTTGTTCGCTACGATTCGCTAGTAGTTTTCTTTTTATTTTTAGGCTTAACTCGAAGTTCTTCGTTCACTTTGGAATAATTTAAAGCTTACTCATTGAAAATTTAGATAATGAATTAATCTTTTTCAAATATATAAAATAGGCATAATTTTTTAAATAAAATATGACATTTAATTAGCTTGGATTTTGCTTTTATGGTTCTTGTTTGCTTTTACAATTTGTGAGTAGTTCTTCTATTTTTAGGCTTAATTCAAAGTTCTTCGTTCATTTTGAGATAGTTTAAAACTTACTAGGTTATTGAAATTTAAATAATAAATTAATCTTTCTTAGATATATGAAATATTTATAAACTTTTTAATGAAACATAACCTTTAATTATATTATATTACCTAAGCGTAGATTCTGCTCTGGTGGTTTTTGTTCGCTTTTACGATTCGCGAATAATTTCCACCATCTTATTGTTATTTTTAGGCTTAACTCGAAGTTTTTCGTTCCTTTTGAGGTAGTTTAAAATTTACGTAAGGAATAAATCTTTTTCAGATATTTGAAATTAACTTAAAATTTTTAATATTATTAGCAGATTTTTTGCTTATCGCTTTTACATTTCACGAATAGATTCCACCTTAATATTTTTAGGTTTAACCGAGAAGTTCTTCGTTTACTTTAAGATTGTTTAAACTTACTAAGTTATTGAATATTTAAATAAAAAAATAAATCTTTTTTAGATATGGATATGAAATAGGCGTAAATTTGTAATGAAATATGACCTTTAATTATCTTAGCTCTGTAGATCTTTAATTAGCTTTGTAATTATCGGAAATTTAGGTGTTTTCATTGCATTTTGTATCAAGAAAATAACAATCAATTCTGAATTTTGCATTTTTTTTTTCAAATTTTGTAGAAACTGCAATTAGTATTTTATTTCTAGACTCATTCTTTATACATAGATTTTCATTTGTATTTTAATCAACACATCCCTAATCAGTTTTAAAGTAGCACAAAAGTTCTAAAATGATATATAGTTTATTCTTCTATATTAAAAATCTCTTTCGTTGTTTTAAAAGAACTCTTTAAGAAACAGACCATAATTTAATACATGTACTAAATTTTAGTTCAATATTATAAAGAAACATACCGAAGGAAGATGAACTAATGCTTAGGAAAACAAGAAAAACTTCTTGTTGTATCCCTCCATCAACTAGATGATTATGGTACCGACATAAATTTTTAAATCCAGACACTTTCAGGTGCTATAAACAGATTTTTCGAGAGAGGGAGGAGAGATGGAAAGCGTAAGAGGTTTTGCCATTTTGTGAGAAAATTAAAAAAAGGAAACTGAAGCATTAGCGAAGCAAAGAGCCATATGGACACATTCCGGGGAGGGATTGTACTCGCGAAAGGGGTTAGCGAAACTCTGTCGTTTGCATCAAAGAGAAAACTAAATCTCCTCTAAAGAGTTTCCAACTGTTTCAGTGAGGGAAATCCCATCAGAGGCGCCTTAATAAAGAGAACAAAAGTAGAAACAAATGCGAAATGGAAAAGTATGCTGCTTCCACCAAAACCAACTTCATTTTCCGTCCGCCCGGAATAATTCCATTGGTTTTCAGAGAAGAGGAAAACTTTAGAAGACGCGGGGAGAGAATTTTCCACTCGCATAAATTACGAATAAGCCGCATATTCGGAAAATTATCTTCCCGTTTTCCCAGCCTTTCCCCCTTCAGGGTATGAAATTTTCTAATGTGGGCCCGACGCAGATGGTCCCACGTTCGTTCGTACATTCTGAATGAATTTTCTGGTAAAGTATGAGGGACAAAAATGCACCGAGCGATAACGTCAACCTTGTTGTGGGGGGAAGGTGAGGAATTGCCCGCGGTTGAAGTTAAGTCCAAGTCTTTTCTCGAGTCTGAGAAGATTATTGAGCTTCTGAGGGTTTGTTGAGAATTAATTCGCTGTTTGTGCACTGAATGGCAGATCGAATAAAGTTTCATTTGGAATTTACAACTTCGGCCCATAAGTAAATTGCCGGGCATTTAAAACTCTTATCACTGTTAAGGCGATGGTATTACCACCGATGGGAAAAGAGTTTGCTATCTACAGTATGCTCATTTTCGGGAAGCATGTGGATAAGGGTAAAAGATATTACATTGTCTTAAATTATTTAAATGCAAGCTCATAAATTAACCTAATTAAGGAATTTTAACTCTTTTATAATATTGTGATTTAAATAATTTAAGTTTAATGCTATGTTTATTTGAATTTCAATTACAAGGATTAATATTTTCTTACCCTTATAAACAGCTTTATTTAGAGGCACATATACATAACAAATACAAAATCTTTTTAAAATAATAAAAGAAGTTTCTTTGTAAAAAAAATTGCACAATTTACACAACTGTAGTACATTTAAATAATTTTATGACTAACACTGCATATGAAAAATAGTTTTAAAGAAGACATACATTGTATACATTCTAAGCAATAATCAAAAGCAGGGGCGTTGCTACCGCCGTATCAAAGATACGGGGCCCCCCAAGCTACAGGGGTCTCAACACGTGTAAGCAAAAAAATCGTAAACTACTAAGAAGCCCTCAAGGAATCTTCGATATTGTGCTTATTAAGGCCTAGCTACACCACTGATTAAAAGTATCTCTTAATTTAAAGCAATGGAACTTTAAGTACTTGTGGCGGTATCTAAATAAGCCAGTAACAGCCTCTGGACAGAAGTGATCATTTTTGTCTAGTGGTATGTTACGTGCTTACGAATCCATAGGTCGCGTGTTCTAATCTCCGACATACTAATGTTGTAGCATATATGAAAAGTTTTCAAAAATTCAATTATAATTGTTTGCTTCCTATTTTCATTTCCAACTAACATTATTATTATTATTTTGATTTTGTGAAAGAGACTTACACATACTTTTTATGGGGGGGGGATATTCTAAAAAGAGGGAGAGGTGGATATTCTAGCACCGAGGCATAATCTCCATGCTAAAAATCTGTTGGTTCGTGTAAGAGAGGAGAACATTGATTCCCAAACTCCATCCTGGACTACATCACATTTGGGAAGAAAGTGAAACTAAAAATCGTACTCTACTTTAAAGCTTTACATCCAATGAAGAAAAATAAAAACACTGAAGACTGAAAAACTATGGAAAGCTCAATAAAAATTAGAAATTAATCTTCCATTTTTTACAATTATACGATAAATATTTTATTTCATAATGTTTTTTATACGCTTAATTATACTACACTGCTTCAGCTTCCATTGAAGAATGATGTTTATTGGTTAATACTATTTTGTGCCATTAGATTTGTCGTATCTAAGCCTAAAAATAAATTTGTAATTCTAAAGTAAATGAACCTCATACGCATATTTGGAATTTTAATGATTAAAGTCGTATTGTGTTGCATAAAGCTGCAAAAAATTTATTTAATATATTTTGTTGTTGTTGTTACTAAAGCCAATTGTCTGACGATAGTATATAATTTATTTATTTTATGAAAAAAGAAAAGTACGTTAAACTTATTATTCGATAACAAGATTACATCATATTAATTTATATTTCTCTTTTATTATAAGTATAAAAAATTCAAATATTAATTTGTTGTTAATCTTAAGTATGTTAAATGCATATTAGGGCTTATCGCGGTTATATGTTGAAAGAAAAATTTTATCAGTCGAAATCTACCTATACGGAAAAGATGTTCTATGGTATGAGATTAGGAGAAAAGTGACTATATATATGTAAAAAAATTAGTTTCGACATTTCTTATTGCTACAAAGTGATTGAATTTTTGAAAAAGTGTGAAAAGACTAAATTTTGCGTAGATGATTTTAGACTTCAAATAAAATTATTTTTTCTAAAATATAAATAATCAAAAGGAATGTAGCGTTTCCTAGCCCGAGATCTGTATATGCACTATCAAGTACAGTACCATCCAAGCCAGTAGCGCACACAAGAATTTTTCAAGGGAGGGGGTCCAGGATCAAGAGTCCATTATTCTCGTACTATGCTCCTATACGCCAACCAATATATTCTTTTGATTTTGGGGAACAAAAAACAGTACAAAATTAATTATTGAATGAATTATTAGCTTAATTAATAAAACTAATTAATAATAACAAACACTAAATTAAATTTTACGTACTATATACATAGGATTATAATCAATCGAAAAAAAATAAAGGGCATTGGGGGCTGGACCTGAAGACCCCCCCCCCCTTTCCTTGTGTGCGCTACTAATCTAAGCACTTTTTCTTCTTCCACTTTACCTTGCACTACAATTTCAACAGTAGATTTTTTTAAAAAATTGTAAACTAAAGAAGCTGTAAATGTACCTAATGCGTCTTTCTCTTTCAGCTATTTAATAGGTGTCCTTTCACAAAAATAAATCATAGAAAACACCAAAAGACTTTTTTTTTTAATAAGAATTACTTTTTGACTTTTTAACTTTAAAAAAAAGTTCGAATACCTGAACTTCGTTCCCCTTGTGGCGGTACTTAGCACAAAAATGAATTATTTTATTGTTTCCCTTTATGTATATTACAGTGTTCATCTTTTGCTCATTGGTAGATTTTCAATTTCTGAAGGAAAAAAATTTTTCAACCCACCCTAATCAGTGGCGCGCACAGGAATTTTTCAAGGAAGGAAGGGAGGAAGGGGGGGGGGTTCTAGTCCACCTTTCTCGTATCATGCTCCAATACGCAGCTCAACGCATTCTTTTGATTTTGCCGATTTTCGGGAACATAAAATAGTAAAAAATTAATTACTGAATAAATAGTTAGCATTAATTAATAAAATTAATTATTACTAAAAATACTTAAGTAAATTTTACGTACTATATACATAGGATTATAATCAATCGAAAAAAAATTAAGAGCTATTGTGGGCTGTCCGGACCCGGGAACCCCTTTGTGTGCGCCACTGACCTGAATGCATATGTTAATAACTTGACCCAGCAGTAGCGCACACAAGAATTTTTCAAGGGGTGGGGCCCAGGGTCGAAAGTCCACTATTCTCTATCATGCTCCAATACGCCGCCCAACATATTCTTTTGGTGTTTCTTTTGTTGTTGTTGATTTTCGGTAACAAGAAACGATAAAAAATTAATTATTGAATGAATAATTAGCATTAATTAATAAAATTAATTATTAATAACAAATGCTTAGTTAAATTTTACGTACTGTATGCATAATATTATAAACAATCAAAAAATCAAGGGCTGTGGGGGGTCTTCACCCGAGGACCTCCCCCCCCCCGGGTTTTGTGTGCGCCACTGTGACTCAGTCAAATATATAATTTTTGTTGCTTCACTAGTTACGCATTAGTTTAAATAATTTAAATTTTAAATTAGCTAACTATCAACCAAAATAAAAACTTTAAGTGCTAAAACTTTAAAAAAAATGAAATCAAAAATGACATAAATTTCCTACTTTCTTCCAATGACACACCGCTCTTCGAAGCATCAATTTGTTGTAACAATCTAATACACTTACCCTTACCACACATCTTGCTTCATCCAATAAGGAAAACGACGAATGTCAGATGCAATTTATCATGCAACTCACTCTTTTCAACCCAATGCTAAGAGAATCGTAAGAAGACCCAAGGATTAAGGGGCATTAGTGGGATCACGGGGTCTTCCCTATCTCGTTCCATCCGACTTGCGAAAGTGATATGTCGAGGGAAAAGGTCACCCATTCGTTGTAACGTAAACGTCTTTTCGTATTTAGACGATATTTTCATCCCAACGTATTATCCAGGGCCATAAAAGAAGATATATAATTCGGTGTACGGATGGTTTAATGGAAGTAAGTAAAAGGATTAGCATTCTAGATGTGACATTGATGAGTCTCGGAATGGATCCTAAAGACGATTTAATTTCGGTAAGTCGAAGTTTATTTCGATTTCAGATATACATTAAATTAATATATTTTGCACTATTGTGAGTAATCGGTGGAAGATATTACGGAAAGAAATTGATTTTGGAATAATTTTTCTGATTTCTGAACCAAAAAGTTAATATTTACGTTATTCATGTAAATATATATACATTTTTGTATAAAATATTTACCCTAAAGTTATTTTTTTTTAAATTTAAAAATGATATCTAGATCTTTTTAACTTTTAAGAATTCATAAAGCACAAAAACTCTTTTTTTGTTTTTAAAATATTCCTTTTATCCTAATAGTAATGTTTTGTTAAAATAATTAGTGTTGCAGCCGTGGAAATAATATATCAAAGTCTTGTCTATATTGTAAAATATAATATTAATGTTATAATTATTATAATATTAGAATTCTCTTTAAGGTTTAAACTAATACAATTAATGTGTCTTGCCCTTTTAAAATATTATTTGCAAAAAATGTGTTATTTGGTGGACTTTTTCCAAAATAACAAAGGATTTTTTTTTTATTTATAAAAATTAAAGATTAAAAAAGCTCTCTATTTTTTTAGTTCTTCAAAAAGTTTTATTTCTAATGGGCTGCAGATTGGTATTTTACCATTGCAGACATAGTACGTTCTCCGGAAGCTGATATCTCATTTTAATGCGGCACCATAGAGGCGGATACCAATCGCCGCAGGTAATTTTGAAGCCCAGTGTTCTCCCTAGAGGGCTGACATTGAACAATGATTTAATTATGCCGAGAGCACCCAAGCCAAGCAGACACTCCATGGATTTTTTACATGCCGCATAATCATACGACACGACCACTGTCGATTTTCTGAATCAAGAAAATCCATCGACGTAGGCCGGGGTCGAAACCACAACCTTAGGTGCCGAAGGCCAGCAACAAACCAACCACACCACCCAGACGTCATCTTTAAAAAGTCATACTAATTTATTTTATAGAATCGAATTTAACAGATAATCAGTTGTAAGTTTCGATATTTTTTGTGATGCAATGTTTATGGAGCACGAAATATATCAGCTTTTTTCAACTGCTTCGAAGTATTACAGCAAATAAACAATTTGATTTGCTTAATATCATTTTTAAAAAAATGTTCTCAAACTTTTTCCAACATCCAACCATCTCTTTTTTTTAAAAAAAAAAATTTCCTTCATATACTTCATATTCCCCCATCTACATTTTTCTTTATAATTTACAGCTTATAATATAATCATGATAATTTTATTATTACACGAAAACTTACAGTTAACTGTTAAAATAAGAATATAAATGGAAAATTAATAAAAGGTACTTCACATTAGATTTGCTTTATTTTTTATTCTACGACATTTCATTTTCATAAGTAAATTACATATACATATCAAAACAAGTATTATCTACATATTGTAATTTTTAAAAAAAATTTAAAAAAAATTATACAGAGAAAAAAATGTCATTTAACCCCAATAGACAATTTAAACCCTTTCATAGACCCCCAAAGGGGATCAATAGGATAATGCTTGAACTAATACCATACTTTTCTTGCTTCTGTACCTTACCATTCCAGGATTTTCAGATTCACTTTTGCTTAATAATTTTCGAGAAATTACAAGAGTGAGAGAGAAAGAGAGACACACACACACAAATAAGTAATTTAATTCGAACAAAACAGGCCACAAAATTTGCGAATTTAATCACTAGGCTCCGTATGATGATATCGAGGCCACGGTAGCCTAAAGGTCAAGGTAACGGACTCTTGGCGGGCGTGTCATAAGTTCGAACCCAGTACCACTGAAGACCCAAGGTGTAGGGGAGCGATGCACTTTAAATCTGTCGAGAGCTCAGATGTCCTCCCGTTGGTGTGGTGTGGTATCTATCTGTGGTATATCTATAGCTGCAAGCTCATTTAATTTTAGAATCAGCTTAATGAGACTAATGTATCTTGTCACAATTTTCTACGTGGTGGCGGTAACCTAGTGGTCAAGGTAATGGACTCATGGTCAGCTAGCTTATCATGAGTTCGAGTCTTGTACCGCTGAAGACTCGCCATGCAGAGGGGGCTAATGCACGTTAAATGTGTGGAGGCTCAAACATCCTCCCGTTGGTGTGGTATGGAAGTTAGGAGAGAGGAGTGCCAGGATCAGGTGTCTTCCTCATCACTTGACCATGGTTCAAAATGACGAGGTCCGTCACGATAAGCCGTCGTGTAGCTCAACGGTACGACGTTAATATTCACTCACTCACCCATATCATGATATCAGTTTGAGATCAAATCAGTTTAAACATTTGAGATAGAAGATAATAATAGCTTTCACGAATTTTACACAAGAAATAGTAGTTAAAGAAAGTGATACAAAATAGTAATTTAACCGAAAAATAAATGTATTTTTCTTTATTTATTTGTTGGTAATTGGAATTTGAAAAAAGGCTAGAGAATATAAATTAAAATCGTACAATGAAATCACACCAAAAAAAAAAAAGAATGGAAGCATTTGTTTGGAAAGACAATAAGAAAAACAGTTACATTAAAACTAGTTTTAATGTTGATTATTTAAGTGACTTTGCTACATCGACAATACAGGAGCTCTATATGACTACAAATGTAAATGAAATTCTGTATGAGTTCATATGTAAAATGACAGTTATTAACTAAGTTACAAAGGAATAGATTAAGAAAGAAAAATAATAAGTACTTTAGAAATTTTAGCAAAGTTTTCCATTTATTTCAAATATAAACATTGTTCTGTTTCTTCATTACTATAAATTTGGTAATTTTTATAACATACAATGCTATTAATTTTAAGCCTTAATAAATATCTTTCTTAATATTTTCTTCTGTTTTAAATGCATTCTTTCAGCAGCCTTTATTTGACATTTACATATAAACAGCATGAAATCAAAATAATTGGTATGGTTTGCACATACATGGAGAAGAAATAAATATTATATTTAATTAACATTCCAATTTTTTTTCTCGACAAAGGCTGTAGTGAAAAGAAATTGATTCTATATATTCTTTTTTTTTACGTCACAATATTTTCGTTCTTAAATCTTCATAAGAAAAAAAAAATTATCGTCTGCTAAAAAAAGAACATATCTTTTCATTAATTAGAATAATTTGACAATATATTGGCAACGATACTTCCTGGAATTAAATGAACGTTGATTACCCAATACTTTAAATCTTTTCATTGCAGAACATAATTAATAAATTTCCAAGGGGAAAAATTATTTTCCTCTTTATTTTTAATTCTTAATCCCATGACTCACCATTGTTATTCTACCCTCAAAAGAGCGAAGAAAAAAAAAATTCTACGTTGGCCAAGAAGAATAATTACAATAAAAGATGCAATAAAGTCGCATTAATTTTCGGGTGTGGACAAAGTGCTCTTGTAATTACTCCAAGCCGACGGTGACACACCTCAACTGGCAACTCCACTTTAGAAACTGAAGTGAAGTAAGTAGAAAGAGAAGCGCGCCAATGAAGAAAAGCGAAGCAAACACATGCCCCGCCCATTGTGGTGAAAGATATTGTTAAAAAACGACCAAATGACCCGAATGGGGACAATTTTTTTGAATTTTGCTTCTTTTTCTTTGAGCTTTTGTTTGAATTTGGTTACTTTTTAACCTGTGTATGTGACAATGTCAACGATCCCGGACTTCTGGGAACTTAAGCCATCTGTTAGCCTTATGAGATTACAAAATCAATAATAAGGCATCCTTTTGTTTTCTGCTTGCCCTATTCTATGAGAATTATTATCCTAATAAAACTCGTAAAACAATTAGTATCATGCTGCAAAATTAATGAACCTCAGAAGAATATCGCAATACCCAGAATTCAATCCAGGAAACGCAAACGATGAGTACCTTACTCGGGATTCGAAACCTTTTTTTATTGCTTTGGAGAATTAAAATACTGACTGAGTCATTTCCTCGACTTGGATAATTACTTTTATATGTATTGACTAATTTTTGCGCTGTGAAAGATTGTAACTGTTTACCGCAAATAATACATGTTGATCCTGTAAGGTATTTTTAGTCTTATTTTGAGTAATCTTGATATTTATAGAATTTTCTAGTTTTCTCTCATAATAAACTATGAATTCCTAGCTCTTTTCTCTCTTTTTTTAATGATATTTTATGTATGAGAAGAGTTATATGCTTCTGGGATTTTACAAAACTCCTTCCAAATAAGAAGAGATATTCTTTCCCCAGTAAAAAAATGCTGTTCCAAAAATTTTCATCATATCACAACATTTGGGTAAGCATAAGGCTACAGCAAGGATTGGTACAATCAATACCGTGGCAAAATGAATATGACTTAAGTAAAACAAAGGCCACCTAATCACCTCTCATCAAAAAACCTAGAGAAATACTGTGAAAACATTCTTAGAACTAAAAAAAAAGGAATAGTTGTTCCTAAAATTACTGTTTAATATCGTACAGTGATGCACGAATAGTATAAATAATTGCCTGAATATTTATCGATATTTATATAGAAATACTTCATGTTTAAGCTTTAAGCTTTTTATAGAAAGACCTTTACGTACGGACCAGCTTCATTGAATATTTTGCGGTGAAATGCGAAAAGTAACTGTACAGTTTAAAATAATACAAAGTTGTGCCAATTATCCAAAATATTAGGAGTGTTTGGTAGGTTCTTTTAAAAATATAGCAAGGAGATATAATCAACAATTAAATAAAGAATTAAGCGGGAAAAAAACAAATAGTTTTTTTTAAAAACTTGTATATTTATTTTTAAAATTTATTTATTTATTTTAAAATTCATGTAAATTAATTCATGTAATTTATAATTAATCTTATTTACCGGATTTTTATATATTCTTTTTTTGCTTGAGTTAAGATAAAAAAATATGGATTCATGAAAAATACTTAATTTTTGATATTACAAATTTCAAACCATCAAAAGCTTCTTACAACGGGATGGTACGTCATGGGAAACTTATTTTGGGGCGAGATTTTGCGTAATAGTAGTACTTCTTTAGGATGTTCATCCCTCAATATAATAGCTCCGAATGGACAGTCAATTTGGTGAAATAGCCTCGAAATTTATACTCAGCTATTATACAAATAAGTTTAACAAGGTAGGCAGGTTCAGTGACTTAGGTGGTAACGTACCTGAATGTCGCGTGATTGATCATCTGTTTCTTTTTTCAATTCATTCAATTATTTTTGCAATTAAGTAAATTCATCTAAAAACGCTTATTAAATATTAAATGGTATTTTACATAATTATTTTGTATTTTAGAAAGTTATATATAGTTGCTATTATTATACATAACAATTATAATTCAATAATACTTAACATTTTTATTTATTTTATATAGTTATAAATTTTAACATTATTTTATATAAAAATAAAAATTATGAAGTTAGTTTAATTTTATATTATCTATTTTGATAATATTTTATAAATTTCTTTAATTGCAAAAATATTTAATTGACCGCGTTACTCGAACTTTATCCCTCCGTGCGGCACTCAGATACTTTACCACCTAAGCCACTGAATGCAAGAAAGCGTAATTAAACTGATTTGTGTATAAACTAAGTATAAATTTCGAAGGCTATTTTCTCTGAATTGACTGTCAGTTCGGCGCTTTTATATTGAGGGTTCACCACCCTAAAGAAGTACTACTATTGCACAAAGTATCGTCCCCAAATGAATTTCCCATGTCGTGCCTTCCCCTTGTTAGTAAATTTCATATTAAAAGAAAATATTTTTTGCAGAAAATTTAAACTTGAAAGTAATTACCACAAACCATTGTACATTTTTAGTACAAAAAAATCCAATTCCGAAAAAGTTTAATTACATTCTTTTTAAAATTTCATATTCCATTTTTTCAAAATTCAACCTCCTCAAGGTCGTCTTTTCACATAACATTAAACAGCATACCTTAAACACACTTTCATTCCGATAAAAAAAAAAGGGTCCTTATGTAATAAATATTTTTACGAGTTTGTGTAACAAATATATACATGCGAACAGTGGTGCACACAAGGGGATCCTCGGATCCGGACCCCCCCCCAAGCCCTGGATTTTTTCCTCGATTGATTATAATTCTATGTATATAGTATTTAAAATTTAATTAAGTATTTGCTATTAATAATTAATTTTAATTCTTCTTAATTTTAGCATATTTTTCATAAAATGTCTAAACAAATCTAAAAACAACAAAAAAATCCCCATATCTCCATTTTTTTTTTTAAAAAAAGTTGTCGCAACCAGTCGGATACCTTAAGCAGCGTTGTTCTATAATTGAAGTTAAGAATAAAAAAATAAAATTGGGCCAATAAATAGAAATTAATTTTGTCATGCCTGAAAAAAATATGGTTCATTCTATATGGGGCTGTGAACTAGCTTTAAATACAATAACAACATCGGAATATCTATCTTTCAATTTGGGGTATTCCAAGTTCGAATTCTACTTTTCCCCCTCAACAAAGCCGTTTTTAACCGCTGTCATTCAAACCAAGAACGTAAATATTTCTCTTTATCCTTACCACAACACCAGTCCATTTCAAATCAAAGTTATGCAGCGTCTTCAGAATCAAGCCACAAAGAAAATCAAAACGGAAATTCCTCCCAAAAATTCATGTATTTTCTCCAAGAGAGCATCCGCAGGAAGGGTCCTCCACTTCATGTTGACACGCGATTATCATCTCGGCATTCCTTCTGCAACTAAATCACAGGCTGTTAAACGGTCGACTGCTTTTAACGTGACGGAACATCCTGTAAAGATGCGCTAACTGACACGTCTAGCCACTGCCTTATGACACTAGGAAGACACGACCACGGCGAAATATGCTGTCACGCCAATGCCCTTTCTTTGTGCTAAATGTCCCTTTATTCACGTGAAGATGCCTTTTTTAATAAACCTTGGGTATCGGCATTTGTGTTGAGTAACATCCAATTCAGAGGGGTATTTCGTTGAAGCAATTGACCTGACTTTATGAGTTATATTGGATATCCCAAATAGGCTCTGTTATGTGAATAGTCAAAGAAAGGCACCTAGATATATCACGATTTCTGTGTGCACTATCAACTGTTTACCAATGGTGATAAAAAGGGGGGGAGGGGAGGTTGTAGTTCAGTTTATATATGATTTAGTCAAAAATTTGCGTATCACTTTTATCATACTGAAAAAAAATCAACAGGAAAGTAAACGGATATTACAGGAAAAATAAATGAAGGTGGAATATAATTTATTAGATTTTTATGAAGAAACTAGAACTTGTGTGTGTTTTTGAAGTATGGTTAGTCTTCCTTCCAATTCTCCCACACCTTTAGGCGTACTGGTGGGATCCTTATAAGCTTTATTATTGTTGTTATTGTTACCCCATTCAACTTTTAGACTTAAAATAGCGAGAAAGGTTATTGGAAAAGTTTAAATAAATATTTCTTTTTATATATGTAATACATGTAAAATATTATATATATTTAATTATGGGTTAAGGAAAAGTAATTGTATTACATATATAATAATTTTTAAACATAAATATTTCTTTTTGACTTTTATAAAGATATTATCTGTAAAATATTATTTATACAAGATATATATTTTAACACTTACTTATAATAAAAGCAAAAGTTTACTTATTATTGAAAGCGTGTTTTATAAAGCTTTTTTTTTTCAAGAATTTTTATGGGAAATAAAGTTTGTGTATATGTAAAAAAAATCCTTTGCAGAAAATTATAATTAATCGTGCAATAAATCAAAAGTAATAATACGTATTTTTTATCACATTTTTACGGGGAAAATAAATCTCACCTTAAAATTAAATAGCTCCAAGTGTATGTCTATTTTATCACTTAATCTAATATTTCTTTGAATTATTTCAAATTTTTAGCTTATATATGATACTTTAAAAAGTAAAGAAAAAAATCAATAGAGAAATAAATAAAATTTTCCACGTAAATATATTATTATATAAAATCTTTATGCTAAATCCAAGTTATTGTTCCCAAGAACAATGAATTAAATTTAATCAAACAAGTGAGCTATATACTAGGTAAACAGTTCTTTTTTTTTTAATCCTTATTTATTTTTTACCCTTTTTTTAAAAAAATTATAACTAACATAAATCTGTTAAATGAGTTATATTTGTTTCAAACTATCTTGGAGATAAAACAATCTTAGGTAAACAACCCCTCCCCTCGCATGCATACAAAAATAATAACTCTTTATTATATGTGTACTCAATATAATATACATTATACGGAAGAATTCAAAGCACATAGACCTTTGCAAAGCGTCTTCCATCCTTATAGAAAACGGGTCTGGATAGCAGAAATCCATCCTCCCACCATTTTGGAAGGGGGAGTAGCTATCACAAGGTACAGCAAGCGGAAAATTGAAATGCTGGGGCGAGGGAAATTCTTTGCAGGATTTGTTTAAATTGACCTCATCTCTCGCATTGGGGGAGGTACAAGATACGGTGACATTTATGTACTTCGTCTTCATGCTTTATCCCACCCCTCGTGCTACCCCCAAATAAAAAAATCGTTTTTCGAGCAGGGGAAACGGTTCCCCGTGGTGCAACTGCCACACAAGCTGATGGTAAGATATACGGGTGGGCATGAGGGTGCGACTTTTGCCAAGTGACAGTGGCATTTTATTTTACTGTCTTGTTAACAAGGTTCGTAGCTTGTCATTGGAGTTGGCGAGATGATTTCAAGGATTGAAATGGCGTTTTGTTGTGTTAATAACGCATTTCTGGGTTCATTTGTAGAACAATTGTTTTTGAGCTATGAGAAATATTTACAACATTCTAATTGGTTCTTTTTTCAATTCCTACAATTACAGTTCACACTCTCTCTCTATTTATATATATATTTATCTTGTTTAAATTTTCAATCGTTAATAAAATGCATTTTAAAGCACTCAATTGAGCTGAAATTTAAGATACACGATTATTTAGGATGACAGTACAGTAATTTAATTAAAATAAAAATTAGTTGATTAAAACTAATTATTCAAAGAATTACAAATACAGCCACGTTGGCATCATTTTTGGCGATTTAACGACCATTTTGGCGACTTGTGTCAAAACTTGAAAACATTTTTCTCAATTTTAAAGCGCTCACTTGAGCTGAAATTTTCTATGCGCTATTGTTTTGGGTAACAATATGATAATTTAATTCAAATTAATTGACTGAAATTAATTATTTAAAGAATTACAGACACAGCCACGTTGGTTTCATTTTTAGCGACTTGTGTCAAAACTTTTAAAAGATATTTTTTCCCCTCACATTTCGAAGCATTCAGTTGAACTGAATATTTATATACACGATTGTTTTGGATGACAATACGATACAATAATGATTACTAATAATAATTGCCACTTAATGTCGTGATTCTGTCATATGTATATACATATTTATATTAATTGTAATTATTTAATAAAAAGTAACTAAAATAGTTTTTTTTTGTTGTTGTTGATTTAAGTAGGAATTGACTTAATTTTTTTTTATGTTACTTATTTACTTAGATGATAAGTTAAATTATATATACAATTATAATACTTAAAATAAGGAAGTTACATAAAATGTGTGTGTGTGTGATAAACTGATATGCTTACAAAAAGATATCGTGTCATACTTAAACAAATGTAATATTCGATTTTTCTAGGATTATGTAACAGTATGCTCCTCCAGAACTTTATATTTAAAATTAAATGAATGAAGAAATAGTTCAAAAATAATTAGTAAAATCAGACGTATTTGAAAAATACTGGATGGCTTATATAAGCACATATTTGCCTAATTTTGCACTAATACATCTAGATTACTAATAACCATAAACCAATACAATGTAAATTTTTGCAATGATAAATAATTTGGTACCTGATTTCCCCAAAGATATACACAGTTATAAATTTCTATATCAACAATATTGAGATATTAAGGGGAAGTTTACTTTTACTTTCAAACGTTAGATAAATAAAGCAAACTTGTTAATGTTTATGTGTTGCGAATAATAATAAAAGCAATTAGAATATAATTAAAGTGCAATGCTTAATTTTTAATTTCGTAAAAAATTTCCAAATCTAAAAATAATTTGAAGTTTGTAAGAAAAATATTGAAAATGGTTGAATGGAGGCTGAATGATTAGGATTAAAAACATTCAGATTTCTAAAACATTTTGTACTACTTGACCTCTTTGTTAATTAATTAAAGAAATATTAGTTAAGGTTCCACGAAAGGAAAAAAAATTAAGGCAATAATTTCAAAATTAATTAAAACTATTACTAATGATAACAATCTCCCTGTATATAAATATCTTAATTACGAGAAATAATGTGCTGTTAAAATATTAATTTTTTTTCATCGTGATTTTTTAAAATGAAATTTGATTCATTACTCAGATAATTAAGTTAAGTATCTAATTACATGTAAAGCAATGTGTTTAACTATTAAATAATGCATGATAAAAATAATTTCCAATTTATACACAGCAATTATTTTAATTAAATTAATTGATAGAGGCAAAGAAATGAAAAATTACATATACATTATACGCGTAGCACATCTCCAAGATTTTCTTTCAACCTCCCGCCCCCCTTCCTTTTAATGACCTTGTGTATCAAAATGTAAGCTGTATAAGTATAATAGTTTTTTCTGTAAAACTAAAGATTACTTAATTTAAAATTGCCTTTAAATACTGTTCCAAATATTCCACACATTTTGAAATTAAAATCCAATACGTATCGAACAATGAGACATATTCCTTTGAAAGTATTGAGAGAAAAATCTGCCTTTGAATTTATAATCTTTTAAATATTAAAATATTTTTCAAAAATTACAGCAAAATATTTTTGTTACTCATGCAATATGAAAGGTGGCAAAAAATTAAAAATACAGATGAATATACACAATGGAAAATTAATTATGGGCTTACATTCTACAGCCATGTAATGAGAAATTTGTGTCAGATCTTACAATTTTGAATCATAATTAAATGACAAGGACAACATTTCTACCAGTATCTGATTTTCCCGACTTCCACACCATGTGTGTTCAGTACCTTGAGTACCAATTGAGTTTAAGGTATCTCCGCGAACAAGAGAGTTAGGAGTACTTTTTTTAAAAAGTAGCATACTAAAACATTATAAATGCTTTTTTTAGGAATCAATACAAATAAATACCAATATTTAACTAACAATATTTTTTTAAAAAATAATATTTTTCAAAAAACGTAATTATAAGTGAAATTTTTTGCAATATTTTCTAAAGACTTCAAAGCAATTAAGAGATAAAAGTAATGAACTTATATCAGCAAAAGTATTACTTAAACAAATAAGATGCATTTATCTAGAGACTGCACAAAAATTTGTATGTTTTATTAAAATTTTAAAATTTTAGAGCAGATCGAGCAAATATTACAAGAAATGTGATATGCTTTATGAAATCATTATTTAAATAACAGGCGATAACTCAAAAAATGTTCATACAATAAGAAACATTTTAGTACATTCCCCAGAAAGTAATATAAATATCAGGTTCAAAAAGTTTTTTAGAAATTCATTCATAATATTTTGGGTTATGAGACTCACCACTATAGATTTTGAACAATATGAATGTCCACTTCTGGTGGATTAAAGACCACTTCCGGTTTTTCTAATTTTACAAAATTGATTGTAACTTGGCCTCTAGGTAAAGTAGAAACAAAACAAAGTCTGTTTTGTAAAGCCAAAAGATAGCTCTATTCAATAAAATAAAATAAAATAAAACAACAGGAAATGCATGTTTTAACCGAATTTGGTTGCTTAAACGTGCGCTTAATGCCTAACAAGAAATATGGTAAAAAGTATTAAAAAAAAAAGCTAAATGCAAAATTATTTTCTTTTCTTTACGTACATAGTGTAAATAACAAAATTTTCTATAGTTAACAAAAATGTTTTTTATTATTTTTTAAAAAGCCATTTGTATCCTTTTTTAAAAAGCTTTTTGTATGTTATTCTAAACGTATCGCTTACCACTCCCGTAAACTTATCTCAAAGAAAATTTTTAAGATACGATCTTTTTTTACACAAGTCTGTTACAACCAGACTAATTGACTAAATTCTATTAGAACACAACTTCGATCACATTACTTAATAAAGTCAACTCCAAAAGAAATAAAATCTTTCTCACAGGTTAAGCGCACAATAGAGCGAACAAGAAAAATGGCATATTTATTGATATTTCATAGTGGCAATTTCTTACCATTGTCGCTTCTGAATAGGTGCATAAAAAAAAAGTGACGGCCCCGAGAACTTTATGAAGATAAGATGAAACACGAAGCAGGGGAAACCTTCCCTTTACATCATTAATTTAAGCTCAATCGAAATCTATTCATTTAGTATTAAAAAGAAGCCGAAAAAAAGGCAAAGAAAATAATCTCTTAAAATGGTTTTCCATGAATATAGGAACTCTGAAAGTCGTTATCGCTTTAATCGACGAACCGGTGTATTAGATCTCAGATCTTTGGATATTTTGCGTTGGGGAAAGTGAACAAATTTAAAATGTTCTTCTCATGATATATATTTCCGAGAAAAATTAAAATAACGTAAATTTCTTTTTATATCAGAGAAATACAAAATAAAATATAGCTTTGAAATAACATAAAAAAGACATGCAATTTTTAAAAAAATTATTGTTGACATAAATATTAATATTCAACTTTGACTAATAAATCAAAGTTTTTATAAAACTTAAACATATTCATTCTATTATTAATAATAAAATTATAAGAAATTTTAAGTTTGAAAATATGAGTTGAAAATTTAATTCTGCAGTTAGGAAATTTCATTAAAAAAAACTATGAAATTTAAGTAAAAAAATTTTGATTGAATGAAAATTGCAATTTTTTAAAAAATAATTTAAGAATTGTTTATTAGCTTCGTTTAATATACACAATCTTCAATTATTTTAAAAACTTATTAATTCAAAATACTTTAAAATACTTGAGAATGTTTCCAGGATTTGATTAATAAAGGTAAATAACAGATTTTTTAAAAATTTTCTTTAGATAATTAGAAGGAAGTTATTTTTCTTAACATTAATATATTAAATATGTACAAAATTATTCTTATATTTTCCCTCACCAAATTATAAATTATTCTAAAATGTCTGTAATCTTTCAAAAAAGTTATTTAAGAAATAATTTAAAAATAATGGAAAACTTATTAAGCATATTCATTATGAACTGCTCAGTTTTTTCTTTTTTATTGTAGCAAGAGTATTAAAAGCAAATGATATTTCAACATTGCAATGATACGAAATGAAAATAAAAATATACATATATTCGTTGATAAAAGTTAAGTCGATATAATATAACTGCTTAATAAAATTAAATATTTTTTAAAAATAACAACAGTTTGAATTTTTATGAATAATTCTATTTTAATTTTACTATAATAATTTTAATTACTCATTACGAGCTAATTATCATGAGTAATTTTTTGAAAACCGTATCTCAGTATTATTTATTATTCCATTATAGAATCGTATGGCAACAGATAAAAAAGCTGGAATAATTTGGAATTGTCTCAGTAATTTTCAAACTTAAATGCTGTTTTGTAATATTCATTATATTTTGTTATACTTTTCTATTGAAATGTTGAGTAAAATTACAAATCCGCAAAATTTTCCTGGTTAAAATAAGCATTGCATTTTATAATTTTTCGTAATCTAGATGCATCCAATGATTTTTAAAACTTTTCGAATTTATTTAAATGGAGAAAAAGATTTTTCCAAAAATAAAACTTTGTAACCAGCTTTTCAATATGAAAAAGGTGAGAAATTGATTTTAAGCATAATTTCTTAAGAATTATTAATTACTATTAATTTTTAATTTTTACTTTATTCCTTGTATTTTTTGTCTGTTTCTTCCATTTTCTGTTCGACAAAGTATATGTGTAAAAAATTTTGAAAACGTAAAGATTTATAGTGAAAACTTTTTTTTTATTTTACTTACTTTAATATTTATGTAAATTTTAATTCAAAAAAATCTTTTAGTAAAATATTTTTCTTCTTGATAACAACTTTTTTCATGAAAAAAAGTGATTTTAAGTAAAAAAGGTGCTTACAATAAGAACTTCGTAGTACTTAAATTTTTTTATTTGGAAGCAATACACACACACATTTTGTCTCTATAAAAATATAATCCCACAACTTATGTACTAATTTAATTTTGAAAACTGGAATATTTTAGCTCGTTAAAAATCAAAAAGTAAAAAAAGATGTCATTGTAGGTTTAAAATGTTTTATTTAAATATATGAAATATATGTTTAAGATTTCTTTTTTAATACCTGAAAGTATTAAAAAAGAAATTAGTTATATTTTCATGTGTAAATTTTTTGATATGTAATGAATTCACGATAAATTCACTGTGCCATTGTGTATGGCATTATATATAAATCAACTGAAATTGTAGAACTACATTGTGCAGTACTGAAATTAATATTTAAGATTTTTTTAATGAACACTTTTAATGTACAAAAAGTATTTTCAGTTGAAGAAATGTATTGAAAAATAAAATCAGCTCCATTTTGAAGTAATAATTTGGACCAATACAGTAAAATACGCTTAACGTGAAAACGCTTAAGATGAAATATCGGTTAACACGAAATAATACATCCGTCCCGACAAACTACTATGCATTTTCATCAGTGGCGTAACGGAGAATATTAGGGGCCCCCTGCAATGTCAGAGTTTCCGCCCCATGAAATCCCTGGCCAACCGCAATGCGAGGGTTGCGGAAATGTATGTTACGCCACTGATTTTCATGCATTTTTTTTTCTCTTAAAATGAAACGAGAATCGCTTAACATGAAAAGATTTTTCTTCTGGGAATGAACAAAATACGGAAAACACCAGCCGGATTGGACTGTCCTATTGTATTATCGGGGAATTCATTGCAGTATATGATGGTAATCCATGTGCAGCCCCATTTATGACAGACAAAGACATTTTGGGGTTTGTTCAAAGCTCAGAAAATATATTTGAAGAAGATTCCGACGATGAAAATGAAATCAATAATGCAGCTCCTGTTTCCCACATCATCCGAAATGAGGAACGTTAAGAAAAGTAAGCGCAGTTATTTAGGCGCATATTCTAACGGTGAAATGAATAACAAAATGGGCAATTTGATGCTCTCTAAAAAAACGATACAAAGTAAAACATCAGATTAATTATCAAAAACTCAATAAATGTTTTGAAAATTTTGTATTAAATTTCATCAAGTTCTTGTGAATGTTTTTGTTTCATTGTTCTTTTTATTAAATATATGCATATATACATATCTATGTAAATAAAGTAAACTCTAGCAAGCTTAATTTGTTAAAATACCGTGATTTTTTCTTACAATATCTTTTTAACACAAAAAGTATTTCAGTCCTTTCAATTTCGTGTTAAGCGATTTTCACTGTAGTTGAAAATAATGTTGTAGCGTAAAATAATATGAACTTTTAAATGGAAGAGTATTTTAAATAATACGTATTATATATTATTTGAAGGAAGCATTCATGGCCGTAGGGTAGCCGAATAGACGTAGTCAAAAACTCGTGGCTATTATTGTTTCTATGGAGTCGCAGGTTCGAGCCCTGGTGCTGCTAAAGACTCAAGTGAAGAGAAACTGATGCCATTAAATCTGCCGTTTAAAGTGTTCTTCGCGTAAGGCAGGGGTTGGCCAACCCACGGCACGCGTGGCACGGTGGACTTGTAACAGTGGCACGCAAGGAAATTTTGAAAAGATAATAATAACTAACCATTTTCTTTCAATTTTATTGAAATGGGATTGCCTCACACAAAAACACTTCAAAATTTAGATAAAAGTATGTTTGTGAAGAAATGTTTTCTGCTATGAACAATAAAATAAATATCATTCAAAACTAACTAAAATGCATCAATAATAACTTAGATTTGTTCGCATCTGCAAGTCTTAATATAGATGACTTAGTAGGAAAAAAAATTAGTAGTTCAAAAGCAAACATTAAGCAAGCACTGGAAGTTGAATAATTATTTTGAATTAAATGATTCACAATTTTGTTTAAAACCTAATCTAACTGATTGAACTGATAAAAAGTTTACTAACAAAAAAACCTAAATTTGTACTTTCGTCTTTTTTAATGTATTATTTTTAAATTTCGACTACATAGTCTCTTGAATTAAAAAATCTACTTTTTGCGTAAAAATCCCATAATGAGCCTATAAGTAACTTTTTTTTATTTTTTCCATATTTGTTTGTTGGAAAAGTTGGAAGTGGCACGCATAATTATTTTTAATCAAATAGTGGGCCTCGTCCCAAAAGGGTTGGCCACTCCTGGCGTAAAATGAAAGCCTGGAGGAGCAAGAGGGACTGTCGAAAAAAAAATATGTATTACATATGACCACCTGAGATGTTTTCATCGTCACTTCGTCATTGTTCAAATAAACGAAGTCTGTCACTAACAACTGTCGTTTTTGTTTCAAAATACTTATTAGAAATCAAAATAAGCCTTCAAGCAAAGTAATAGCTTGTATATTTTATGCATACTTTAAGTAATGCATAAAATACAACCAATTGTTCTGTAATTTTATTAAGATATTATACTCAAAATAGAGCAGTGAGAAAATTTTTACTGCCTTTAATAATAAAGAAAAGTGCACAAGCATGATAATTCTTGTACATGTTCATGTAACTTGAATGTTAAGATAAAATATTTTATAGTTTACTGGAGGTATTCACGTGTATTCTTCATTCGTTTTATTAATGTGGTTGGTTAAAAAAATAATTTAAAAAACCCTACAATTTAATAAAAATGTATGTATTAAATTATAGAGAAATTGTTATAATTATAACAGCTTTACCTAAATAGCTATTAAACATTCCTTTTACTATTACAACACTAACATTTCCAAGATAATTTAAACAATTTTTTTTTCATACTACTTGTTGTCATTTTTTACCCACTTTAATACCTTTCACGAGATCACGAAAACGAGCTGCTTATGCATTTCCAAACTTTTATTAAAAGCTTCTCTGTTTTCAAGCGATAACTCAAACCACTTTCTGCAACCACTGAACAACCTTCACATATGTTGTCCATAAAAAGAGTTTTTGAAATTTCCTCAAACTCACGAAATTTCCAGGTAAAAAGACATTATTCAATGCGTTAATTGTTCACAACCAAACCTTGCTGACCTTAAAAGTACCTGGAAAACGGCTTCTCCCCTACACTCCTCCTAACATACTTCTGTTCATTTCCTTTTACAATAGAAAAATTGAATCCATCTCATTTTCTATTACAAAAGCAGCGACATATAAAAATGTATTCTTTACATGAGTTATTAAATATATGCAGATTACTGCGTGCGCAGCTTTTCTTGGTAAAAAAAAAGTTCCATCTTTTTTTTGTAATGCTATTCTATGTCTCTTTTCTCTATTGTTTTTCGGGCGCCAGACAGTGTTCAAAGAGTAGAAAGTAGCAGCCGGTTGTATTTTTTGCGTATAATATACAAATACAATTAAAACACAACGGATGCTGTAAGTTGCTTAATAGAAGGGAAAATTAACTCGCGAATTAAGAATACCAATTTTCTCTGTTCTCGTGTTTGCGCCGTTTTTTACTTTTTCTTATTACCTCCAGGGTAACAGTGACAATTGTTCTTTGTAACGTAAGGATTTCGGTTGTGTACATGCAAGCTGCTATGCTTAAAGGGTCAAATCTTCTTTGTTCGGCTTTGAAACAGCATTTCGTTAAACGAGCCACCTTGAACAATGGTTTTGGAAAGGACTGGGAGGTAAAAATTAAGGAAGATCTTAACTAAAAGCATAATGGGTTGTTATTGAACTTCGTCTCTGTTGTTCAAGCAATAAAGCACGATTATTTTTATTTGCCAAAGAGACGAACCAGTGCAAATTTGAAAGATTTAGTCATATTACCATGGAAAATATAATTAAATTTAGTTGTTTTTTAAGTTATCCAACTACTTGCGACTTTTATTTTTTTTTTTAAATTGAAGATATGGGGATTTTTTTGTTGTTTTTAGATTTGGTTTAGTGCATTTTAAGGAAAATATGATAAATTAAGAAGAGAAAAAGATATTATTATCACTAAAATGGGTAAAAATTTACAAAAATAACATAAACGTGGTTTATTCTGTACCAAAAGTTTATGAACAAATTTTCAGTTTTTTTTTTCTTCATTTCTGATGTGTTGCTATGTTATTCATTTTTGAAATGACCATCAGGATAACAGATATTTTAATTTTTACAAAAACTAGAACATTCTATCTTAGTAATTATATGAAATTGCTTAAAATAACAGTGATTATATTAACTTTAGGGGCTGCACATTTTGTAATAAAGCAGTGATTGATAAATCTAAAGGTTAAATCACTTCTATTATCATACAGAACATGCACAAAAAATTTCAGTTAATTATTTTGAAAATTTTTTCAGCAAAATCACTGTCTTATGCTATATAAGGATATTATAAAGAAAGGTGTATGTTATAAAGCTATTATAGAGGAATATGAGTTATAAGAAATGCATTTATAAAGATGTTTAATAACCACCATACCGTTTTATATTATTACAATTTTTTTCTACAAAAAAAGATAAGCAAAATAACAACTTATTTTAATTTTTCGTTGCATCTCCTAAGAATCAGCACCATTGAACAATCTTTAAAACAGTGATTCTCCTCCACTATTCTGCGGCACTTCCGTGTGCCGCCAATTCTTTTTTAAATTATTAATTATAATCTGAGAAAAATTAAGAAATTCGGAACCGAATATTTCGTTTATCTGAAAACAATAATTTAAAGGGTATTCGTGGTATATTTAACTTAACCTTTAGCGGATAGATATAAAAAAATATGATTGGGTTTGTGTACAGATACATCTGAACATGAATTAACTTTGAATGAAGAGGGAAAAAACGAGTTTCGCTCTGTAAAAATCGAGATTTAATTTCAAAACATTCGGAAGAGTCAATTAATTCATTTTAGATTAAAATTAGAAGAGATTGTCCCATAATAGCCAAGAAGGCTTTAAAAATATTGTTACAATTTTCCGCATCTTATTTGCGCGAATTCGGATTTTCAGCATTAACAAGCATAAAAATGAAAAAAAGATTGAGACTTCTAAATACAGATGACGAAATAAGAGTGACAGTATCATTTATATGACCAAATATAAAGAAAATTATCAAAAATCATCAAGCTCAAATTTCGCATTAAATGTATTTTTATAGTTAATTTGTAATTAATTACTCAATAAACATTTTGCTGTCTTTGTCGTGCATATATCTTTTGCTCAGCACATTGAAAATTATTATAATAAACTGTCTTGTGTGTTACAGATTAGTACATTTTAAGAAAAGTAGTCTAAAATTAAGAAGAGAAAAAGAAATTATTATTAAAATGGGAAAAAATTGTCAAAAAATAACATAAACGTAGCTCATTCTATACCAAAGGTTTATAAACAAATTTTCAATTTTTCATTTCTGATGTGTTGCTATGTTAATCATTTTTGAAATGGCCTCCATGCTAAGAAATATTTTAATTTTTACAAAAACTAGAACACTTTATCTTTGTTATTACATGAAACTACTTAAAAAAACAGTGATTATATTCCCATAAGGCACTGTAAATTTCGTAATAAAACAGTGATTGATAAATCTGAAAGTTAAAACACTTCTACTATTGTACAGAAAATATACACAAAAAATTTCAGTTCATTATTTTCAAAACTTTTTGAGCAATCGCTGGCCCCGTTTGAGCATTTCCAAAAAATCACATTTTGAGTAAAACGCGTTTTAAGGTATGACATCTTGCTTAAAGTAATGTCATCTGCTTTTGCTAAAACACTTGTAGTTTTTGTTCTATTGATCGGAAAATAATAAACTTGGCATTTTTATAAAGCTAATAAGATGGCTTATAAAATAAAATCATAATTTGTTTTCAATTTTTGGTAAAATTTACAATTTTAAGGTTGTCGGATACCTTAAATTTATTTTATAGTTAGCGTGCCACCAAATTTTGAATTTGTTGAAATGTACCGCAGCAGAAATAAGGTTGAGAATCAGAAATTTCTAAAAACATGATATAAAGATGTTTGATACAGTAAATAAGCCTTAGTTCCATCCCATTTTTCTGCACCGCCTCTCTGAGTAGCCAGCAGAAATAATCCCCCACTTGTTGTCTCATAAACACCGAAGGGTAAATGTTTTTCACCCTTCTATAATTCAGAGCCAGCCATCTGAACACATCAGGCGAGGCCTCCACTGATGCTGAGGTGGCAGAGGCTCATCAAATATTGAAGCCACTGACCGGGTTAATTCCAATTATTCGCGCTTACAGTGCTACACAAGATGGACAAGGCCACCGAATCACCCTTACGGTTTTATATCGAGTACCGTTACAGTTAGTCGTTGATCTTCCATATCTATTAGGAAAGGGGATGGAGATTCAATGGACGAATCGTTAACTATAGGTCGATCTCTCGTTGGAAAAAGGGTGGGTTGACCGTTCTTTTTTCCATGCGCATGTTATTTAACTTACTGATGATACTTCGCATGTACAATAATATTTAATAAATATTTAAATAAAGTAATCTAGTTTTTGTTTTTATAATATTTAATCATGCAAAAAAAAAAAGATGTAAAAGATAAATCGTATTTATTCAAATCTAAGCCACCCTCGATTCAAAGCCGCATTTCAATTCTTAACATGTTTTTGTGAAAAAATAAAAAAGTAGTGTAAAATGGCTAACGAAATTTTAAAAATTTAAAATGAGAACTAATAAGAAGTGATCTAATTTATTTTTCCAGCATTAAAAACTTTTAAATACATACACGAAACTGTCATGGCTCTAACCATCAGACGAATTTTTCCGCTTTCGATTCTAAGCCCCACCCAATTTTCAGCAGCACCAACATTGGAAAAAAAGTGTGGCTTAGATTCGAATATAAATACTGTATATCTTTCTGTAAAAAGATATTTTTCATGTCATCATTTGTTGTTTAACTCAAATTATTTCTACGATACCCCCTATAATGTTTAGTACAAAAATCTCGCTATAGATCATATAAAAATTTAACTGCCCAATTTACAATAACTAAAATCTACTGGTATGATTAATCCATTCTTATACATATCACTTTGCATGCTATTTCCACTTAACTGATAAATAATTGAATATAATGGGGGGGATAATTTATATACATAAATATTGTTCGATTTTATATATTATGCTTACTTGAAGCTGCCACACTTTTTTCTTAATGCCACTGAAATTCGGGTGCGGCTTAGATTCGAAGACTGATAAATTCGTTTGATGGAGGAAATTAAACATGATACTGATGGTTACAGCAAATACAGGCTCATGTACATACTGGTAAAATAAATTAATTATTCACTTCTTATCATTTCTCATTTAAGGTATTTTTAATTTCGTAAATATCAGATATTAATTTCCTCTTTTTATTTCTTCACAAAAAAGTGTCGAGAATTTGGGATGCGGCTTAGTTTTGATGGTGGCTTAAATTCGAGTTAATATGGTTTTTGACATTTTATTTCATGTTTTACCACCCCAAGAATAATTTAAAGAAAAAATATACTCATTTTCCCCCAAAATTCTACTACCAAGAAGAAAATATTACTTACATTAACACATATACTCATTTCTACTTCATTAAGAGAAAGCTTTCTTAGTATACACACATACAGAGCCGCTTTTCCACTTAGGCACACTAGGCACGTGCCTAGGGCGCAAAAAATTGGAGGATAATAAAAGTGAAAGTTATTAAAATTACAGGGAACGTACCACAGCCTAGCTAATCGTGAGAGAAGCATTTCTGCCCTCAAGAGAGTAAAGACTGAAATGAGATCTACTATGGAAAAGGAAAAGCTTAACAGTTTGATGTTGCTATGCACTCAAAATGATAATGCAGTAGAAATTGATTACAATGAAGTTATTAATGATTTTCTTGAAAAAATCATTCGTCTTTCGAAGAGAATCTTCGTTGTACAAGTACAATGACAGTGACTCAACAAAGAATACGGGTGTCGAAATGAAAAACATAATAAAGCGATAAGCGATGAAAAAGATGACAATGAACGAGTTAAAAAAACAGTTCATACAATAATGTATTCTCTATACTGTAATTGCAAGCAATTTCTTTAATTTACTGTACTAATTTATAAAAGGGTAGGTGGTCCGTGATGCCCGTAAAGTAATACATGAACAAGAGTGGCCAAAGCATACCACGATTCTTTCCTTGTGACTGTCAGGGGTGACTATGGGTTCAGACAAACCGGACACCTGCCCTGGGTGGCAAATTTTAAAAGCAGCATTTGGATCGAATTTGAAAAAAAAATTATTTATTATTATTATTATTATTATTTTTTGTTACAGAAAATTTGATATATTTTCTGAAATATTATTGGATGTGAATTTGGTATTTTATTTAATGTATTTTATTTCCTTATTTTGCACTCTGTATGTCTAATGTCAGTTTTCTTTTATGTTGAAATTTGAAGGGTTCGAGGCAGGAATATATTTTAAATACTGAAATTTGATATTTTTACACATGTTTCACTAGTATCTTTCTCCCCTTTCTGGTGTGGGATCACAACGGACATTTTTTCACCACGATGTTTGGTGCCAGCTATCCAAAAGGGGACAGGGGTAATAAGTTTTTGGTGGAGAACCACAGAAGATGTTTTGTTTTAGTTTTGCGAGTAGTTACTATAAGTTAATATAAACACTTGTGATCCCCACCATCAGTTTACGCTTTTTCGAAGAAATTGGCTTGCTGGAATGGGCAATTCCTTCTCTTGCATTTTACTCGTTTGAAATAATAGACAATTATGCCCTTAATTTGGAAAAGAATATAGTTATGCTGCCTTTTTATTTGCTATTCAGGTTTTATAATCTGAAAATTTGTTCTTTTTAAATCCTAATTTTTTTGCTTTGGAGAGAGGGGTGGCATTTTCCATTTTTGTCCGGGGCGGCAGAATTGCTAGAGTCGGCCCTGTTCCAAAGCACGGTGGGTTCATAGGGGGTGGATAATGGAAAGACTATTCAAACAGCAAAAACAAAGAAAGGGTAAAAAGTAAGAAAGTTAAGAAAAAAATCCCTCCAGAAACTGAACAGAAAAGTAAGAACTGAAGGAGGAAGGCATGTGCTCTGAAATTATGGGGAGGGGGGGGGGGTCGTAGCTATTGAAGTGCCTAGGGCGTCGGGGAGGTTAAAAATGGCCCTGCACACAGCGCGAGCCCAAACTCTCAAGAAATAATTCTGACATGTTTATCAAATCAGATATGTTGTGTGGCCTCGGCAGCTGAGTAGTCATAGCCACGTGTCTTGATTTTTATATTTACGAACCTCCAAGAATAAGCGTGAACATTTTTATATATTTTTGACGCAGTTGGCGAAACGTTCATAAAAAGTGACTGTTATGCAGTTCAGTTTTCATAAAAAATAAAAAGTTGCTCCTTTTATTGAAGGAATATTGCTTGACGTAATATATTGGATAAATAAACAATTTTTTTTCATGTTTGAGGTTTTTTGAAAAGCGTTATTTCAATCACTAACATAAAAAGAAGAAGAAAACTTGTTTCATTGAACAGAGCGTATCTTGACGTAGTATTAGCGAATTGAATTATTTTTTTTCCATCTGTGTAGCTCTGTTTCCTGGAATGTTATTACAAACAGAAATACAAAATATTTTGTTTTGCTGAGTTGAAGATGTCTTGACGTAATATTAGTGACATGAATGATTTTTCTCACATGCTATTACAAATGAGCAATGTTATTACAAAAGGAAATACTAAATATTTTCTTTTATTGTGTGGCATATATATCTCTTGACGTAACGTTAGTGATACGAATGTTTTTTTTTTTTCGCATGCGTAACTCTTCCGTTGAAAATGTGTGTGTTATTACAAACAAAAATATAAAATACTTTTTTTTTACTGGCCAGAACACTTTTTGACGTAATGTTAGTGAGATGAATGATTCTTTTTACATGTGTTTAGTTCCTCTGAGGAATGTTACGCTAAACAGAAATACAAAATATTTTCTTTCCCTGAGCAGAATGTCTCTTGACGTAATGTTAGTGACTTGAGTGTTTATTGTTTCACATTTGCGGCATTTGGGTTTCAATTATATAAAATATAAGTATTTTTTTTTTATGGAGTAATATCCATTTGTGCAAGTACTTGTGGCCGCGGTAGCCTAGTGGTTATGGGCACGGACTCTTTGACAACGTGTCATGAGTTCGAGTCCTAGTGCCACTGACGACCCACCATGTAGAGGAGTTGATGCACGTTAAATCTGTCGAATCTCAAAGTCCCCCTGTTGGGTTGATGTGGAAGTTTGGAGAGGGAACTGCCAGCTCAGGTGTCGTCATCGTCACTTGACCATGGTTCAAAGTTACGAGGTCCGTTGCCAATAGCCCTCGTGTTGCTTTATAGCGCGACGATTGTCAACACATACTCACTCCTTGCATGACATTCCCACTTAACAATTAAATAGTTGAATATTTCGGAGAAAATATCATTTATACATATATTAGTTTATTTTATTAATTTGACACAGTGGCGCCCACAGGAATTTTTCAAGGGGGTGTCCAGGGTCGGAAAGTCCACCATTTCAGTACCCTGTTCCAATACGCCACCCAACATAATCTTTTGATTATGTCGATTTTCGGGAACAAAAAACAGTAAAGAATTAATTATTGAATAAATAATTAACATTAATTAATAAAATTAATTATTAATAACAAATACTTATTAAAATTTTACGTACTATATACATAGGATTGTAATCAATCGGGAAAAAAAATTCAGGACTTTGGGGGGGGGGTAGGACCCGGGGAACCCTCCCCCAATTGTGTGCACCACTGATTTGACATCTTACCTAATATTTTTCTACCCTAAAAATTATAAAGGAAAAAAAAATATTACCTGCATTGAAAGATACTACTTCACAGATAGAAAGTTTTCTTAATATATGCACATACTCACACATGACCTCTCAAGAAATAATTTCCTTATGTTATTTGACCTCGGTAGCCAAGAGGTCTTAATCATGAACTTATGGCCGGACAGTCGTGAGTTCGATACCTGGTACCACTGAAGACCCGAGGTAGAGGGGCAGGTGTACATTAAGTCTGTCTTGGCTCAAAGACGTTATGTTGGCATGGTGTGGAAGCTCAATGAGTACGACCAGGTTAGGTGTCATCTTCGCCAATTAATCATGCTTCAAAATTACGAGGTCTATCGCCACCATGTTGCTTTATAACATAGGTTCCCAAACTTTTTTGTCTCGTAGACCCCTTACCATGTTTTTCGGTTTTGTGTAGACCCCTACTTACCTAATATTAAATTTTTGCAAATTTATCAACTTAAATGTTTTTTGACAGCTGCTATAGCACTACTTACTTAAAAAGTTTTAAGTTTCTAACTGGAGTTAGTGTGTTTAAAACTTAAGAAACACATGTGAATTAGTTAATTAAACTTTAATTTAATATATAAAATAATTGATACATAAAATAACTGAGCAACAAACAAATGTTTTTAATGGGTGGGATGAATCTGGTGCTTCACAATAACACATTTTTAACATTTGGCATCAATCTTTTCAGGTATAACCCTCAATCTCCTCAGTTAGTGGGATCCATTCTTTCTTTTTTTTTTTTTCTGTTTTTATTTTGGAGATTGGCAACCTTGCTGAAACTCCTCCTCTCTAGGAAAAGCAATTAAAAACTTTCTTAAGATGTTCCATAATTCGAAAAAATAACATGGATATCTTTTTAAAGCCAAAATTGCTGACATTCGTTTCTAAACTTTACTTTAAGAACTTCGTTAGGGTTATTAAAATAAGTTCCTTTTGAAATCAGACATTTTTTTCTTTTTTTTTAATGTGACACCATTAATTTATTACTTATTGTGATATTACCATGGTCAAAACATTCTCAAACCTAGTTTCAAAACCTGAGTAAACGGCATTTAAATGTTGAACATAGGTTAAAACGTCATTTTTCTGGCAGATTGTGACAAATTGAGAAACTGCTAAAATTCACGACGGCCAGTTTTATACTTCTTCAGCTTGATTCTGGCTCGAAAACACTGAAAAGATGGACCTTTTTTAATAAAATGTATGCTGCCGCCTTGTAATTGCAAATTAACCCCAGTAAATTTAATAAATAAAGCTGTTAAATAGGTAAATATGGTTTACACTTTATTAGATTTTCTATTAAAATTAAAGTCACACAATCTGGTTTAGGCTATCGTAGACCCCCATTTACACCTCATGGACCCCCAAATTATTTTTTCACTGCCATGGACCCCTTGCAGGTCACCATAGACCCTGGGGGTCCATATAGACCACTTTAGGAATCACTGCTTTATAATGTTACGTTAATATAACTCATTCTCTTATTAGCATTAATTAATAAAATAAATTGTTAATTACAAGTATTTAATAAAATTTTACTTTATATATATATCTATAGGATTATCATCAATCGAAAAATACTCAAGGACTTTGGGGGTGTCCGGACCCCTAGGACACCCCCTTTGTGTGTGTGCGCCACTGATAATGTTGTATTAAAAATATTCATGAAGCTTGAATTTTTTATGTAAAATTATACACGAAAACCAAACTTATCAGAAGGAATATTCAGGCCTAACTAAGCAAACTATATTCGAATGAACTTAATTTTTTTCAATGCATACTTCATTTCGTAAGCTTATATTATTCAGTGTTAAGTTCTTTTAAAATATTTACTCGAGTAAATGGGGGTAAGGAAAGATTGCCACTAGCCCTCGCATTCCCTTAGAGGGCGACGGTAATGAAAATTAAATCAAATTAAATCAGTTCAGATATATTGCAAAAGAAATGATTGCTAGAAGTCTACTTTCCCGCTGTTATTTAAATTTTATGGTGTAAATTTATGAATGGTTCATAACATAAAATCTTCTAAAATAACTATGAATTCTATTCTCTGCAAAGAAGTAATAATTTTTTTGCAACCCAATATGTTTTTGATTTGTTCAGCAACTCAGATCAAGCCTTTGATTAGTTTTGCTTTACATTCAAACTATTTCTCTTTTTTTCACTATGAAAACTCCTTACCTAATATCCCAATCACACCAATCAACGAACGATTCAAGCGAGTTCCAGCAAACTGGTCGAGCCGGCAACTTGCGATTCGGAGTGGATCCCTCGCAACTGATCCACCGCATCAAACTTTGATGAGGTCTAATCAGCCACCGGGAAAAAGGATGGACCCTCCAAGGCAACAAAGGGCCGAAGAGATCCAATAAGACTTGTTAACTGCCCTCCCCTCTTCCCCAGCCCCACGGGGAGGGCAGCGCAGGCAAATCGTTTCAGGTGCCTACCACAGAAGCAACATAATTCGATTAAGAACCTATTTGGCTCTTTCAACGGTGGCTCGTGGGGCCTTCGCCAATTACGTGAAGCGACTTAACCTACGGTAGTATCGTCTAATTATCCCTCACCCGCTGCATCTATCTTTCATTTGGACGCCATATTTAATCAAGGGGATGCCCGCTTTTTATTGCTCTTCCACCTTTCACGGGGTTTGTCTTCAGGTGAAGATGGCTCTTCATTCCAAACTTCTAATCACATGCCGACATTCTTCATTTTGTGATAATTGCATTTGTATCAGGGCAATGTGTGCATGTGTTAAATAATTTACTGCATTCTTAGGGGATGAAAGTTATGTATTTGTACTGGCAATTTTGATAGGGGTCGAAATTACTAATTCTGATTTTATCCTTAAATTAAAAAGGGGTGTTTTTCTTTTATCTACTTTTACAGTGACTAACTTTATTTGCTTGTATCTTATTAAGTGTTGTACGTTATTTACCTGTCGTCCACATTATTAACATGCTGTTATTTAATGCTGATAACTGAAGCAAAAAAATAGAAGGTTTATCTTTAGAAACTAAATTGTGAATTCCTAAATTGTGAATCCTTTTAGAAACTAAATTGTAATAATAGTTACTTTTTTTTACTTAAATGAAAAAATAATGTGTGATGTTTCGTTAATTTTAATACGTCATTATTTAATAGTATTAAGAATATAATTAAAAATGATTAAATATGTTGTGTAACTATCTCATAATATGGCAGAAAGCTCAGAAGGAAAGCAAACTGCTGTTTAGCGTAAATGAAGATGGAGCTTCTTAAGGCTGTTGATTAAAAACAGAAGACGAAAAAGGAAATATGTAAAGATTTTGGTATTGACAACTCTACTTTATCAACAGTAACTAAAAAAGAGAGCAAATTACGTAAATGTTTAAAAAGTTTCTATTAAATACATGCATGTACACATACCTATGTAAAAAAATGTACTCTAGTAAACTTAATTTTGTTGAGTATATGTTTTTTTGCAATGTATTTTAATACAAAATTCTTTTAACATGAAAAAATATTTCAGTCTCCTGCATTTTCGAAATAAACGATTTTCAGTGTAATTGCAAACATTCTAAAAATTCCACCGAAAATTCCTGGTTTCACTAAAGACTGGTTCTGTAGAAAGATTGATGGGGTTGTTAAGTCTGTTGAGACTCTAGGTACTCATGTTAGTGTAGTGTGGAAGTTTGAAGGGTGGGTTATTTTTTTCATTTTTTTCACACACAGTTCAATTGTCATTTTCATCACCTGACTTTGGTTTAGAATTATATTGGTACATCGCCAATAACCAGTAGCGCACAAAGGAATTTTTCAAGGGGGGGGGTCCAGGGTCGAAAGTCTACTATTTTCGTATCATGCTCCAATACGCCCCCCAACATATTCTTTTGATTTTGTCGATTTTCGGTAGCGAAAAGCAGTAAAAAATTAATTAATAATTAGCATAAAATAAATAAAATTAATTATTAATAACAAATACTTTATTAAGTTGTACGTACTATATACATAGAATTATAATTAATCGAAAAAAATCAAGGACTTTGGAGGGGGGTTCCGAACCACTAGGACTCCCCCTTGTGTGCACCACTGCCAGCCTTAGGGTGTAATGTTAATAAGTAGGGAATCAAACAATTCTCTTGAAAATACATGAAGAAACAGCCTAAAACTACCAAAATTTACAGAAATATATATCACATTAGGCCCAGTGGTCGAGTGCCGCGCTTACACATCATAGGTCCGATGTTCTATCCTTGGGCTGGGCAAGATCGACTCAGCCTTTCATCCCTTCAATGGGTCGTTAAATGAGTACCAAGCTTGCTAGAGGACTAAACACTGTTGGTTTCGCTTCAGACTGACCACATAAATGGGGCATCTGCTTATGCCCCTCAGCGATCTATGGTCACCAGTGGCCCACACAAGGGGGAGGGGTGTCCTGGGGGTCCGGACACCCCCAAAACTCTTGAGTGTTTTTCGATTGATGATAATCCTATATATATATATAACATAAAATTTAATTAAATACTTGAAATTAACAATTTATTTTAATATTAATGCTAATTATGAATTCAATAATTTACTTTTTACTGTTTTTTGTTAACAAAATAGGAAAAATCAATTGGTGTTGTCTTAAGGTATGATACGAGTTGGGGGCTTTCGACCATGGACACCCCCTTGAAAAATTTTTGTGTGCACGACTGATCATCGTCATGTATACTGCGTATACTGAGATGAGCACAGTTGGCCTCATGGGATGTTGTGCCACTGAGTTTAGTTTTAAGATTGCAAATAATAACGCTAATTTCTGTAGATTCAGTATGGTTACAGAATAACTTAGTAGTTTCGTAATAACATCGATGATATTATAATAGCATAATGTATTATTTTAAAGATTTAAGAAAGAGAATTTTTTTTCTGGTTTTAAGTGATGAAAGGTTAATTACAACTTTAAAATTCAAAATAAATAAGATCACTGTTCCATTTCTTCTTCCTTTTTATCTGTTATTTTTACAAATAAATACTGCTGATAACGATTTGTAGCATTGATAGATATGTCTATAAATGTTTTACCATGAAAATATCCCAACTTTCAATGTATTATCAATCTATAAAACATTACAATAATTTTATTCTGTAGTTTATTCGTTGTCTGTATTCATGTTAATTCCTTAAAATCTAAGACTATACTTTTGAACTTACAAATACATTGTTTTTGATTATTTTAATGTAGTTTCCATGAAAACAAGATAAAAAAAACTTGTAAATATCATTGCTATGTTTTCAAAAATCTTGCATTAAAATATATATATATATATATATTCATTTTTCAAATCTTAACTAATAAAATATGAAATAGTGCATGTTAAGGTAAATAAACAAAGTCTGCGATCCAGGTTTTGATAAATAGTATTAGCACATTAAGCATAGTACAAAACAAACCAAGAAATATTTTAACACTGCAACTGACAAAATTCTTTTCAAGTATCCAATTTTTATTTACATACGGAAATTGCTTTTTTATTACTCAAAAGACGTGGAAGAAGTATTGAACCACTTTATACATATGTTAAAATACTTAAGATAGAAACCAATGAATAATTCAGAATTAGAGAATCTGTTATTGGCAATATTAGTATATTTATTGCCCCATCAACAAGCGAAACATATTAATCAACAAGAACTCTGTGTCTAAAATATCTCTATATATGAATTATAATTCATTTATTAGCTTATTGCTTAAAAAGAGATTAAATTCTTTTGAAGTGTCCCTAGTAACAATTCGTGACAAAGAGAAATAACTGATAACATCATAAAATAGAATGACACTAGAAATAAAAGGGGACATGTAAATTATAATCCATGGGTTTTATCATTAAATTACTTATAGTTATTAGCGGGCAAAAAGGGTATCTGAGAATAATGATCAAGACCATTGTTTTAGTATTTTATTCATAGTGTTCTTAAAATAGTGTTTTTGAAATTCAGAATAATATGTCATATTTTGAAATTTTTAAAATGCATAATTGAAATCTGATTACAAAACTCATTATACTATTTTTAATGAAAATTTGGCTTTGCTAATATTTGTTTTTTATTAAAATTAAAGAACATGTAATGAAAGATTTAAAAACTTCAAATGAATGAGAGATGTATATGCATTATAATTTTTTTTAAATAAAATTATAATACACATGTCGCATAACTGTAATACATACAATTAACAGGAATTCCCTCTTTAATTCTTAGTAAAATATAAGTTATCATATACACGGAGAATAATCTGTAAAATCATTCTAACATTTCAAAGGAAGAAAATATTTTGTGATAAGTCTCAACAAGAAATTTTACTATTTTATCGGAATCTTTTAAAGCTCGTGCTATATTATAATTGATTAAGTGAATAATTTGAACTGAAAATCAAAAAGTAAATCATATGGTTTAAAATGATGTTATATATTTTCTCTAAAATGACTCCAAGTTAATAATTTTTGAACGCATTAATTACAAATTTTCTAATTAAAAATAATGTGGAGAGGAAAAAATATTCCAGTTTAATAAAGATGGTGTAGTATTTTTAGATGTGTTTAGATCTGTATTTTATCATAAAACAAAATTTATATGAAAGTAGTTCTTTTAACTTTCGTATAAGTTTGCATGAATATGCTACGTAACATCTGAATCATCAATAAATTAAATAAAAACTGTTTAAACAAGAAAAAGTTGTAGATATTATAACCAATTAGTTTTAACAGTTCATAGATGCTTTTTAAAGCAGAAACGGATTGACGCGTTGCATGCAAATTAGCAATAGCTCATCGAGAGTTTAGTTAAAATTTAAGAATTTATTTTGAAGTGTAAATATTTGATCTCCCAAAATAAAAATCCGCATATGTTTCATCAGTGAATAATTAAACCACTCATCATAAAAACCACATAAATTATTGTTTATTTATTATTTTATTTATTTATTTGTTTTTACTTAGAAAAATTCTTCGATTTTATTCTTGTTAAAAATAAGAACAAAAAATATAAAACATCTCTGATTTGGTATTAAAATTTATTATGTAGGATTATTAAGAACTATTTCACAAAATAAACTGCCGAACGTTATCATTTCCAGGCAAAAATTGCTGAGGAACAATTACATGGGAATAAATAATAAAAAACGCTGCTTATCTATTATTCACTAAAAACAATATATTTTGGAATTTAGCATTATTAAAATGACTATTTTAAATTGATATAAAAATAAACTTTCAATAATTTTGTTTCAAACACGCATGCTCGCAACCATGTCACTTTTAGTCTTTAAAAACGTGGCGGTCTCTTCATATCCACTCATCCAGAGCTCTTCTAAAGATGCTCATTAATACTTCAACAAAAGAATCCCATTGTTTTTAGCGAAATGAGAAAAAAACTTAACTCACAACACTGAAATATAAATTACTTGAGAGTAGGTTTTAAAAATTAAACTCACACTAGAGAGAAAAATGTTATTTTGAAGCCTGCCTTCGATTTTAAGAGCTCTCTTGAGTGGGGAGGCTATGTTTGAGGCTCAGCTTTGAAGTGTTACCATTATCGTGGTGGTGTGTTCACCATTAACAAGTTCGCACTTTTCCAGGAGGATCATGAAGACTCTACTATAGCTAATGCTACAGTGGCGTCACGTACTGGAAAAGATCATAAAATTAAAGTTCAGTCGAGGTGATATGAACAGTCCCAACTCCTCTCTTTCCCCTCAGTAGGGAGTTTTTTAGCTCGTTCATGTCTACTTTACTTTCTTCTTTTCTTTAATAGTAAATACGGAATGTACTAATGGACATTGTACAAATGTATTTAACAAAGAAAAATTGTTAAATATTTATGTATTAAGCATTTATTTTGATATTTCTTTATGTATATTAGATTTGCCTAAGTATTTTTTTAAAAAATGGAAATTATTAGCATTTTTTTTAAAAAAAGAAATTAATGAAAAGAATTGTTATTATATTAAGGATTAGCTAACTCTATTTTTTAGTTAAAGCTATTTATTAAATGAATTTTAGTGATTTAATTCAATTAGAGGCTTTTTCTAAAAACAAAACAAAATTACAATGAACGTCGAAACGTTTTTGATGTCCTTTTACTATTATTGAAGAAAATAGTATTTATAACTATTATTTATTAATACATTAGTTATAATTAATCTAAAAGTATCCGACTACTCTAAAACTGGGAATTTTTCCGAAAATCGACAATTTTTTATGGTTTTATTTTATAGGCCATTTTATTTGCTTTATAAAAATACCAAGTTTATTATTTTCCGTTCACTAGAACAAAAACTACAAGTGTTTTAGTAAAAACAGATACCCCTACTTTAAGCAAGATGTCATAGTTAAAACGCGTTTTACTCAAAATGGGATTTTTTGAAAATGATCAAGCGGGGACAGCGATTGCTCAAAGAGTTTTGAAAATAATTAACTAAAATTTTTTGTGTATGTTCTGTATAATAGTAGAGGAGAAGTATTTTAACCTTCAGATTTATCAATTACTGTTTTATTTCGAAATTTACAGCCCCTTATGTGAATATAATCACTGTTTTTTAAGCAGTTTCATATAATAACTAAGATAAAGTGAACTAGTTTTTGAAAAAATTAAAATATCTCTTATCCTGAAGGTCATTTCAAAAACGAATAACATAGCAACACAGCAGCATTGAAAAATTGAAAATTTCTTCATAAACTTTTGGTACAGAATGGGCCGCGTTTATGTTATTTTTTCGTAAATTTTTACCCATTTTTTCCCATCATTTTCTTAAAATATACTAAACAAATTTAAAAACAACAAAAAAATCCCCATACCTCTTTTTTTTTTAAAGTTGTCACAAGTAGTCGGATACCTTAATTTATACCCAAATTCTAAGTTGTGTTTATTCCATTGGTTCTCTCAAATTAGAATACATAAATTCCTAAAAAAGGAAGGAAGCTCTCGAATGGATACATGAGCATTTCAGAAAGAAAAAAAAATAGCAATACCAAAAAACAAACAAAAAATTTTCTTAATTTTTATAATGAACTTATTTACCCCAAATAAATTCTCAACGTCAACTTTAACACATCATTTACTGTACAAACACTACAGAGACATATTTGATAACCATAGCTACAACTCCAAAACAAAAATAAAGCAGTGTAGTTATAATTTTTTTTCATAAATTTTCTATCACGAAGATTAATTAGTTATTAGTTGAATGATAATTGCAATGATTAGATATTTTAACATAACATGAATACATCAAGAAATTGGCGATAATATCATTATTACAATCAATGTTTTATTTATTAGATAAGTTTAGATTAGATTTTATATCATTACTCAATCAATGATTGAGTTTTTACACATGTCTTGTTGGTGCACACTGCATCAATAATGATGAATATTCTTGATAATTTCATTATAATTTTAATATCAATTAGTAAAATAAATCAAGCCTTTTCGTTGCTTAAGATTAAATGATAAAAAGTTAATTAATGTAAAGGGTATGTAAATTAAATTAAACTAAAGAAAAAATACATAAAAACGATATTACAATTTTTGAAACTAATGTGTAAAGATATAATAGGAATGCAAATTTTTTACCAACAGGGAGGTACAAATATATTTCCAAAGAGAAAGTATACGTGCATACTTATGTTTAAATTCTCGTATTGATATTTACAAATAAGAAATTTTAGCAAACTTTACTTATATTAATATAAACAAATAAGTTAGTAGACAACTGTAAATAATAACAAATGATTCTTTTACAAGTGAAATCAATCAATTAATCAAACGGAATAAATTAAGTTGTTTATGAAAATGTTTCCTTCTTATGATAGATTTCCTTTTTGAAAGCGTTTCAAAATTAAATGAAATTCAAAGTTTTTGTTCATTATTTTTATTCGTTATATTATTTTCGTGCTTTTAAAATTCTTACGTTCTATATCCCAATTACTGGAATAAATATCTTACAAAAAAATTAAAGCTTCATGAATATCTGATTCATTATACAGGGAATTTGCAGTGAGGGTACAGTGATCGATCACAGATGATAAGTCAGTGAAAGCGTTCTTTCTTTTTATTATTATTATCATAAATATAGTATTAATTCCATATATAATCAGTGGCGCACACAAGGGGGGGGGAGGTGTCTTCTGATCCACTCCCGTATAGGCCTTGAATTTTTTTCGATTGATTATAATCATATGTATATAGTATGTAAAATTTAATTTGTGGGGTTGGTATATTTGGCACCCCTCTATCACCGTCTTGCCTACCTAAAGATGTGAGGAAAAACAAAGTATCTCCAGCAACTTCCATAACAACTATTATTTTATTTCTCTTCGAACACACTTAATCAATCACAAGTGAAACTACAAAATGAAACCCTAGGAGTGATATATATAGCGAGCAATCTAATTTCATGAATAACTCTAAGTAAACACGACTAAGTGAACTAGACAAGGAGAACAAGCACTAGTGATCCAATAACTAAATCTAATTCAATTTATCTTAGATCCTCAATCTAATAATTTAATCTCTTAGCCACTACTTCTTTGACTCGAGTTAGGTTTGTGAAATACTCACTGAAATATTCTAATATTATCACCTACGTATCAACGCAACAGACCTCCGGCTCCTTCTATCTTACATCTACAAAATCTTGACTTTATATAGTCAAGCTAATTTAAATATCAGGGTTTCTTCTTGAGAGGCTGTGAATTAACGCGAATGCTGGCCCCAAAGTTTCCCCAAGAGGAATAGTGGAATAATGACGCGTATAGATCCGACACAAATTAAGCATTTGTCACTAATAATAAATTTTGTCAATTAATACTATTTATTTATTCAAAATTAATTTTTTGCTGTTTTTCATTCCCGAAAATTGACAAAATCAAAAAAAATATATATGTTAGGCGGCCTATTGGAGCATGATACGAGAATGGTGGACTTTCGACCCCCCCCTTAAAAAATTCCCGTGTGCACTACTGATATATATATATATATATATATATATATATGCTTTATCCATTATCCCTGTTTTGCATAGAGAGCGCATATAATAAGGAATTACCAGAAAGAATGGCAGAAAAAAGTAAGATTTGAATTTAGGGAAACAAACCAATGGCGATCTCTAGGAGGGGGAGGGTTCATCCTAAGAAACACGTAAACGAAAGCGACCAGGGGTAAACTTTAGGGTAAATTACAGTTGGTCTATGAGGAATTTGAATCCCCCCCCCTACTCGTGTACCCCCTGTAAAAGGAAGATGAAGATGATATATTCATCTGACTACTTACCTCGATACTTCATTTAATTTAAATAGGTTAATATAAATGGTTTTTATTATATTACTTTAACAGTACCCAAGTGTCTATTTTCTATCAATATTGATTCTGTCGCAAGTATTGTTCAACTGCTTGCTGATATATTTAAAAGAATTACTTATTTTATACGTTTCATGATAAATTATGATATGCTTAGGCAGTGTAAGATTACCTATATTGTAAACCTTCTTTAATATTATCAGTGAATTGGCTAGCCATTACGACTGCTTACCGGAAATTCTTAATTTCCAGCCAAATAAATATTTAAGCCCCGCCATTTCTTCAAATTTGCGAAGAGTCAAAGAAAACACATTCGGAAAAAGAAGACCCCGGGCAAGAACAGTTTTTCTCTCCAAACGGAAATCAACATTTTTTTTCTTTCCCTGGCATTTTTAAACAGTCCCAACAACCCTAAAAAGATAGGAACGGGATATCAAATAAGAGAAGAGGACTGTAAGGGGGAAAAAAACTCGAAATGAAGGCATTGAAATTAAAAATTAATCCAAGGGATAACTTACGCACCACGTAATCAAGGGAAGTTCAAAAATAGCGATTTTACCCTCATACTGCTCTTCTTCACTTCACTCCTCCCTCCCTCCGTAGGAAATTGAAGCCTCAAAATACGGAGAGAAAAAAGTACCCGAACTGCAGTAGTGATAATAACAATAAAATAAAAAAAAAAATTCCCCCGTGCTCCCTGTAAAAATCGTCACGAAAAAATCATTGATGAGTAGCGGAAAGTTCGTTTCTTTTCTTTTAGGGAAGTTTAGAAACACCCACTCCATCTTTACGTCGTAAAAACAATTGAGGTAGAGCGGTAAGTTCTTCTTTACGGGAGTTTGTGAAATAGTCTCGACCTATGTCTTTCTTATTTTTTTCTCAAGATGGGGTTCTTCAGGCAGTTTGAGGGTGTTTCTTTTACTTTTTTTTTTACTCTTACCCTCCCTTCTCGTATATTTCGCTCTCTTAATGTTATTCTAGACCCCCTTAGTGCGCAATTTTCGAGTTTTATTTTTGGAATGCCTTCAATAAAGCAAAGGGTGATCTTTTTTTTTTTCTCTTTTGCCGTTTGGTAGTGGCTACATGCGGTGGCAAAGTGAGTTAATTTGCAGCCTGGACTCAAATTCTGCATCTTGATTAACGCGTAGATTGCTACCTCATACTAAGATGATTATACTTAAAGCACTTGTGGAGTGATTTACGAACTTTCTTTGCGTTAATCAGTTACAAGATCTAGAAATAACTTTTTTTCCAATGCAGGTTTGTTGGTGCATAAAAAAAAGCATAAGTAAAGTGTAACAAGTCCGTGCTTATCAATTGCTTTTGTAGTTAGTTCTATTATGTAATATTTTCCAAACTACTACAATTTCCCCCCATTTGTTATCTAAGATTAATAAAGTAAGAATAAATAATCCATGTCTTCTGTTTTTGCTTAATATAAATAGCCTTACTCTAATTTTTTTCTTCAATATCATTTTCAACATTAAACTGGCTTTAAAAAATATTTTAATACTTGCAAGAATACGAAATGAAACCAAATGATTTTTAAAGACACGGGCAATATTCAATCATAAATTTATTAAATATAAAACCCGAGTAAAAATGTTCAGTATATTTGAAGCACGAACCAAAATTTACTGATAAATTCTTCAGTTCCAGAAAATAAAACGTGTTGCCAATAGTGTCAAAAGAAACTTTGCTAACAGTTAGACACCAAAATTATTAAAATCAGAAAGAATTAACTACTTATTTTAGAACCGATGTATTATAGATTCATATCGAATAACATTTACAAAATAAAATTTAAATACTTTGTCCATATTATAGTTTGTTTGTAATATTAATAATTAGTTCAGTTTACATGTATTATAAAATCCGGCGTGTAACTCGCACCTATACTTTTAAGCTGCATTTTTTTAATTTTTAGGTATATTCGCCGTATAACGCGCATCCCTTTTTTTGCGAATTTTCCTAGAATGTACGTGTTTTGAAGTTATTCTTTCGAGGTATTATCACAGGCTTTCGAAAAAATAGTGCACTTCTAGAACTACAACCCTTGAAAAACATATCAGGTGTGTGATTTCTTTTAAATGAACTGTATTTCTATATATGTAAAAGTCTAATTTTTATTATGCTCCTCTCTTTTATTTCATTTTTAAAGCTATCCTTTTTATATCCGGTGTACAACGCGCATCTGCAAATTTCGGTCTTTTTTATGTTAAAGATTGTGACGGATCTATACGCGTTTCTACTAATTTCTTCTTTTTCTTTAAAACAAAATATTTATTTCAACCAACCTTCATCGAGAAACCAAACGTGATTTATGTAAATGAGGAATATTACATAAATTCGGTTTTCGCGAGTTGAAAGAGAATGAAGTAAGAGGTTAAGTTAAGTCAAGTCAAGTGAAGCAAGTGATCTGTTGACACGTAGTTGTTGACAAGCTGAAGTTGATACGTTTGATGTGTGCAAGTAGAAGTGGTTAGTGAAGATTGAAAAGCAGTGGAATTAAAGATTACAGAGCGTGGAGCCATCGTCATTTAATCAAGCTAAAGAAAGTGCCTGAAGTTTCCCGTGAAGGATCCGAAGCATTAAGGATTCAGGTTTCGTAAATTTGATTAAGTAAAAGCTGATTATTAGTGTGCGACGTAGTTGTAAATGAGCGTATTTAAGCTGTCTTAGATTCAGTTGAGGTTCTGTAATATTATCCCCGCATTTGGGTATCTCACCCTTGCACTCTACCATTGTTTATATACCTTGATTAGAATTGTGTTGTGTCTGTTTCATAATCATTAATAAGAATTAATAAATCAAATTAGATTGGAATAATGTCTGTGGATTATTTAGTTCTCCTAACATCTAGCGGTTATAGATAGATTGGATGTAATAACAGATTACCACAAGATGACCCCTATGCACTAGATTTTACGGTAACTATTTTTTATGGTGAATCATTGGCATGTTTTTAAATGTCTTCCCTACACATTAAATTTAAATTAACAGTCTCTTTATTCATATTTCTTTTATACTTGTTAAACTAATTAAGATTTTTATCTTAATTTCGCAACCAATTTTAAAACAACAGCAAATGGAAGGCTTAACCCTAAAGGATATTTATGCGTTACCTTAAATGTATATCAGAGCAATTCAGTTTAAGTATTAAAGCTTAATGAAAAAATTAAAATACTTATTTTTTTATTTTAGCAATAATCGAAGCTATTTATTTTTGAATTGTCAAAGCTTTCTTATTGAGTATAATTATACGAGCAAAATATTATTAAAATTATCTATAAAGTCCTTTTTTTTAAGTCTGAAATTCTCTAATCAAGCATTCCATTTCTTTTAATTTTGTACTAAATAATACTTAATCCATTTTTGTTCTTGAAATAACGAAGAAAAATTACGGTTATGCATGGAAGTTTTATATTTAACTATTTTATATTAAAGTCTCAAGGTTGATTTACAGCACAGTAAAAGTAATGCAATCCCGCATGTATGAGTAAATAGCGATAAAATTTTGAACTTTTTCCTCTTATTTTCTTTTATTAAATTTATTTTGTTTTTATTTTATACTTTATCTAAATAGCAAATAAAAAATAAATATATAAGTGCTTTTATTTTTTATTAAAAAAAATTCGATGCACAAAATACCCTATTCACGCTTTGCAACATTTTGAGTACCCATCAGATTTTTCATTTAAGTTACTACCAATTTATAACTTTTTTATTACTGTGATTAATATGTGAACATAAGACTTTAGTAAACAAAAAAGAAATGTAACATTCTTATTATATCTTTTCATAAAATGTTTCCCGAGAAGATAATAATAATAAAAATGGATAAATTCATAGATTGCCACTTTTTCTTTCGGTATTGACGCCCCGTCACTATCAGAACAAACAGCTCATCCATTGTATCGTAAATTCAAAGCAAACATTAATGAAAACCCACCTGTTAGGTTACAACCTCCTTTTGTTTGTTATTTGGTCTTCTTAGGCGCCTGCTGGACAGCACAAGGAATTCATTATGAAGCCTCCATCTATAAGCTGTTACAATAACAAGAAACGATTTTTCAAATTTCCTCGACCACCAATGATGTCGCTTCTTGACATGTAGCACGTAATTGCACGTTAGGGCCGGCCTATTAGATATCGACGTTTTCGGCAACATCAAAGAGTTCAATCGGCCTTCCGTTTCTGATGACAATTAATCTTGTGCCGAAACAAAGGGAAAATAATTAATAACCATTGTCAATGCCTTTGATGCATTCTTCCCTTTTTCACGCCTGTGAAAGAGTTCATTTAGTTTGTTCCTTTTGATCGAAATAACCCACTTATGTATGAAAAGGAGAAAATTCGTGCTTTCTAATAAATTTTTCAGAATTTTCTAAGGCGTCATTCTGTAATTATGTCTGCCAATTGAAAAACCACTAAGTTCGTAATTTCTATCATTACCTTTGCTAGAATAAGAAACCACAACAAAATATATGGAGGATTTTGAGTATTTTTCTGGTGTTCTTAGCTGTACGAATAATTGTCTCTAGATGCTTTTCAAGAAATATCTTAATGAATTGAATATAAAAATAAAAGAGATAAGTTTCATATGGTATTTAATTTTAAATTGGCAGCGGAATAAAAATCTTGTATATATATTTCATTTTGCATTTGACTCTGATCTTTTATGCTTAAAACATAAAATTTTTTTAAAATTGGAGAAATTCCATAAAATAAATATTTTTTGCTTCCTTTTTCTTAACGTTTTATGTTTTTAAAAAAATTCAGAAATTTACCTTCAGTAACAAAAATGACATTTGGAATTATAAAATCATTTATACCTTCTTTTTAAAAAAAATCGTACTCATATTTTTGGTTACAAAAGCTTCATTTCAATTTCTATTTTAAATATAATTGATTTCAATAGTAAATGAATGGTGTTTTATTATAAATATTAAAATCAATACTTTTGAATTATGGCTTAGCAATGAACAAGCAAAATAAAAAGAAAGATATTGAATTTTTAAAAAATAAACTACAAATACAAAAAACTGATCTCAAAATTGCTCTCTTGTAGTAATATTTTACAAGTCACAGTTATAATTTTGAAGGGAAAAAAAAGCATAAAATATGACTCAATATTTTTATTAGAAATTATAATTATTTGTAAAGAGTCAGTTTACGAGATGAAAATAAAAATATCTGAAAAGTATTCATAAAGAAATTAAAATGCAACCACAACAATGTTATCCCTTTTTTCTACCTACCCTTGAACTCTGTGCCACATACTTCTGGCAGAAATTCTATCATAGTAGGAAGCAGCTGATCTACGCATTCTGTAAAATGTCTTCTCTATATTGAAATTCAGTCCTTTCAGGGAGTCAGGGGACATCACAGAAACTGTTAATTAATTAAATTGTAATGTTGCTGCGTTATTCAAGACTTTCTGTCATTCTCTTATAAAAAAAAATCCGATTACACCAAATTATGTTTGTTTCCTTACTCATCAGCGGTCTGTCAGCAACTGACAGTTTCTATCGGAAAGAGAGAAAAAATCCCGCATGCGCATTAGGATTCCATACATACGTGCACCAAACCACGCAACTCAAACTTCAGTTATTTACGCATACAAATTTATGAAAAGATTTTTTTTGTGTGTGCGCACCTCGTATTTTCTTAAATCCATTGTAAAAATTGAAAGAAAATTACACGTTAAGGCATATATTTTATGTTTCTCGTTTCTTATTCTTTCTTTATATAGAGAAAACAAAAATAATAAAATCTGGTGAATTCACTCTAACATGTCATGTCCGCACACATATTACTGTAGAACATTTTTAAGCCTTTAAGTCAATTTCTAAATATATATTTCCTCTCTGTCACGAATAGTGGTTATCTAAATTCAATCTACAAACTTTGTACCTCAATAAACTCACAAAATTCCAACAATACATCAACTCTTTCGATGACTATTCTGTAAAATAACTCTTCGGTATCTCCTACTTTTGTTATGGAGTTGAAATGGCGAACAATATTTTCCCTCAAGGAAATGTCGTATTTTCTTCCTAGCAATGCATCTATATTGTGTTATATACTCTTACACATAAAAGATCTTTGTTCAAGGAAAAAGGGGGAAAGTTACATTTCCATGCTTTTCTAATATTGGATAAAGGTTTGAAATAACCAGAAATTCTGATGATGATGTCTGCGTTGAAAGAATATATCATTTGAGACTTCAAACATTAGGAAACTTCTTGTTTCTGCCGGAAAAGATTGCATTTCTGAGTAGATTTTTCTGGAAAACTTTTTCTTTCATATTCGTGAGGATGAAAGATGGCAAAATTCATTAAATTTCTTGTGAATACTATGCCATCATATCGCAAATCACGCTTTTTCCAGGACATTTTTCTTTCAATGGCATTGGATTCCGAAATGGATGCATATCCAAAATGAACTCATCATTATGGATAAAAAATTCCTTCAAGAGCATGAGCAATTTCGTTTGTAAAAAAGATTTGAACAAAAAATATTTGTTGCTGATTTTGATTTTATTTAAAAATCTATGTGTATGATCTGAATAGTTTAATGAAAACTCATTTTTACTCTTTATTCATTCAAACTTAAAAAAAAAACATTGATTTTATTAAGTGATTAGTTTTAGCTTTATAGCAATAGCTTTATAGTTTAGCTATTAAAAGCAAAATCTTCTCTCCAGGGTTCCTTTCAAAATATTAATTATTTTTTCTTTTTTTTTATATTTCTTCTTTTATAATTCGTTCATTTTTTTCCAGAGATATATTTTATTCAATCGCTTGTGAAAATAGTTATTTTTTTAAAGAAACGATAATGTTTATGAATATATTATGCTATTCAACAATTAATTTCATATACTGTATAGATATTATTCTTTTCCGCATTGCTATACCAGTCTTTCTGACATTAGTAATACTATTCGTGTAATAAACTAATTTATTAACTGAACAACTAGATATTAAAATCTTAAATATAAATTCATTATTTCGTAAGCATTATTAAAATTGTATAAAATTGGGAGCTATGAAATATCGATGAATGTGTTTTGAATGGTGAGATCTAGCAAGGGGAAGGGGCAATAAAATTTATCTCGAGCCTATTTTTAATAAATTAATATTGCTGACTAAACAACCATTGAAAAATAGAAAGTTTAATATTTTAGCACTGTTAAAAGCAGAAAATGTTTAGTTTATACATCTTATTTAGTCAAGGGTATGAATGAACTGCAATCATGTTTTACAAGAACAAAAAATAATCCACACACACACTATTCGTTTCATCATATAAATCATTTTTATGGAAATATCTTGGTGTGTTAAGAGGTCAATTTAAACTTAAGCAAAGAAATAACCAATTAAGCTAAAAACATAATCGAAAGAAATAAGTGAAATATTTATTTCAAATATTATAATTATGAAAGAAAGAATGGTGAAGTCTTGAAACCAAGAATATCTCATTTCAAATAAAGAGAGCTTAATAAAGAATTTTTTTCCAACCATTTAAATAAGAGACTGGCCAGCCATCCTTTTATACTTAATTACAAAATAACCCAATTTCTAACTGGCCATGACAACTTTATAAGATACTCGAACAAATTTAATTTAGCTCCGTCTTCTTTCTGTGATTGTGACATTGGTGGCGAGGAAAATGAAGAACATGTGCTCCTTCTATGTTCCAAGTTTGAAACAGAACGAAATACCCTAAGACTAGCTTTCAAGGGCCTTAATATAAATTGGCCTCCAAATCTTCAGCAACTTCTTTCCACCAGAAGTGATTTTAAAAAGTTCTGTGAATTTGTTGTAAATATTTGTAATCCTTCATAACCTTAAAGAATTTTTTTTTCTTTAATTCCTTTGAATTTGAGTTTAATACTACCTTCTTTGAGTCCCGTGTCATACTTTGTGGTGCACGGGGATTATACATTTGTTTTCAGTAATATATATATATTATAATTTTTAAAAAAAATTCACAAGAATCAAATTTTAGTTTCTTTGGTAAATTGCGTTTTACTGTTGGGATCTCTTTATTTAAGATGATTCCATAAATAGAATTTAATGCATTTTAGTATAATAACCTTAGATTTGATTTTACAAATGTAGGAATTTTTTAAGCCGTTTTTGTAAATCTGGGATAATTTTAATGAAGCTTGTTACACAAAATATTTAAAGTCGTTGAAAAAGATTTCTTCTTCCTCTTTCTCTCAGTGTGGCGCTGTAGCTGATTTGTCATGGTTACGAATCCGGGGTCATTGTGTCATGAGTTCTATCTCTAGTGTCACTGAAAACCCACCGTGTAGAGGAGTTTGATGCACGTTAAATTTATCTAGACTCAAAGTCCTGCCGTTGGTGAGGTGTAGTAGCTTGGAGAGGGTGGTGCCAGTTCAAATGTCATCCTTGACCCTTGACTAAAGTTCAAAATTACAAGGTTCGTTGCCAGTAGCCATCATGCTGTTTTGCATTGCGATATTAATAAACATTCATTCACTTACTCTCAGAACTATAGCTAACAAAAAAATATAATTGAATTACAATTAGCTTTTTCAACTCCTACTCTATTAGCTCACTCTCTCTATCTGTATTTATATACATATATTTATCTTGTTCAAATTTTGAATTATTAATAAAACATTTTCTATCCATCCAATCAAGTAAAAAAAAATTTTTCTAAACTTGTAGCGGATGACACTTGATGTTAATACCGTTTTTCAAAAATTAATTCATTAATCACCGGTTAATTAATTAAATTAAATTACCTGTTTTCGACGACAACTTGGATTCGACTCCATTGTTGTAACAATGTGACTGTTAAAACAATGACAAAAGTTGGCGTCGAAAACTGGTTTTTTGGCCAAACTAGCCAAACCGGGTGTGCATTGTTACAACAATGCAGACAAATCTTTTCAATTATAATTTTCAATATATATATATATCTTGTTCAAATTTTCAATCTTAATAACATACTTTCTATTCATCCATTCAAAGTAATATAAGAATTGACTTAAAAATTTTTTATGTTACTTGTTTTACTGAACAAAGCATTGATTATATCTCTTAGACACATTCTGAGATATAATATTTCCTTATTATATGACATGTATTTTGAACTTAACGATTTTTAAACAATATTGATTTGTTAAAATTCAAAAATTTTATCTAGAGGGCTTTTTTCATCACAAGGGTTTCTTAAAAATTATGTTAAATGTCGAAATCATATGACTGCTCACAGCAGCGCACACAAAAGTTTTTCAAAGGGGAAGTCCATGGTCGAAAGTCCCCCAACTCGCATCATACCTCAAGACAACACCAATTGATTCTTCTGATTTTGTTAGTAAAACACAGAAAAATAAATTATTGAATTAATAATTAGCATTAATTAATAAAATAAATTGTAAAGAACAAGTAATTAATTAATTTTTACGTTAGATATATATTTATAATTATCATCAATCGAAAAAAACTCAAGGGCTTTGGGGGTGTTCGGACCCCTAGGACACCCTTGTGTGTGCCACTGACTGCTCATATTTAAGTCGCAAGAGACGTTATATAATTCACCTCTCTAATATAACTTTTCTTGCAATAATTAACTGATCATTTTTCCACTGCCAGGGAGATATCAAACGATATTTAACTCGAAATTTACTGCTTCCATCGAAACACTGAAACACAATTTTATCATTCGATACTAAAAAGAAAGTAAAATTAATGTCACCCCGCGTTACACACCCGCATATCTATTTTATTCTCGTTTCCCTGTATGTCTGATTCTCCCCCTCTGCAGATGCACTACCTAAAATGGAAAGATGGTAAATCTGGCAAATGATGACATTAGGGCCAGAATTCGAAACTTCATCGTTTGGATCACTTACCCATCAATACAATCACCAAAATTTTACGTTTTCTCCCTCCCCCTTCTCATTTTTTGATCCACCCCACCCCCTTTTTTATACTCCAAACGTGTCTTTCTCGCACCCACGTGCTTTGGGGCCACCCTCATCAAGATGTAGGAGGAATCTATATTTTATTTATTTGGTATTTTATATCTATATCTGTGTGATTTATTGCCCCGGGATGTAGCCAAGGAGTAATTTTTAAAATTTTATTTATTTATTACCGAAGAGAATTGTGTTTTGTTCCTCTGAGTGGGTAAAATTTAAAAGCATTAAGGGCCAGCGTGCTTGAGCTACACCTCAAAATTTTAACGTCATTATTGAATTGGTATATATATATATTCTTTTTTGGGGTTTCTTTTTCGTTACGGCCAATAGCAGTTTTCCTGACAATAACAAGCGAAACTTTTAAGCAACAAAGAAAATTCATCTTGATAAGAACTTGACATGACCATTACAAATGTACGAAACCATTTTTTCCCCTCTATTTTCTTTTTGCTTGAAATGCAGGTATTTTTGACGTTTGATGTCGTAATCAAGTTTTAAAGAGATTACTTTTTTTGTTTCAATGCTGAAAAATGTAATTACTCGTGAATAAGTATTTATCAGGGCAACTAATTACACATTACTATAAAGTTTCTTGAAAATTATTAGTCTCATAATTAGCCTGCATAACTGTACAGGAAGCATTTTCAATTAAGAAGCGATTATTTCTAATTATATATAAATGCTAATTATTCGTAAATCTAAAAAAAATAATAACTGATCATAACTTTTTAAAAAATATGAGAAAAATATCGTATTAAGTGGACTTATTACCCTAAAAATGATTAAAATATCGAGTTTTGTTTTTTATTGCCTCATTTTAAATGCGCGACTTTTTTTGATGTGTGTACAAAATTTCGTTGTAGCTCTAGCTACATTATTCAGCCAGTTATTTAACTTCTTTTAAAATAGTATCTCGCAAAGAAAACCGAAACTAGAAAGGTGACGTCTGCATTTAGCTCTTTCATTTATTTTACTGACCTTTAATACTTTAAATGGTTTTTCTCAGGTTTTTATTTATCAGGATAATCGTATATTTAAAAAAGCGCTCTAAGGCTTTTAATACTTAATATAAAGTTTTGAAACTTTTTCTGGCTGTTTTATCTAATGATTTTCTTTGCATGGATTAAGGGTTTATGTGAACAGTCGTTTTTCAAAAAATCATCAAACATAGATTTTTTTTTTTACTGTTTGTTATGATCGAGATAAAAAAAATTGTAAAAATAAAAAATTTCACTTGTAATATTAGACCTAAGCGCAGAATTGTGAGAAACACTTCAAAGAATATATAATTTTTTTTCTTCAAAAATGCTAAAATTCGTAAAAGTTTTAAAATATAGAATTTTTTTTTCAAATTTCAAATTTAAAACAATTGTTTTTTAAAAACGATGTTTTTCATAAAATGTATACTTCATGCGTATTTAAATAGGATGCATGTAATCATTTTCATAAAAATATATAAATAAAAAATGTCCCCTTAATAGATCTGATGTACATGTGGCACAAAATTCGGGATTGAAAATTTTATTTTTTTTTACTTATCTTGTTTTACAATAAATTACTTCGACAAATCATATTGCTTGTGATATTTTGAACACCGTTTTTAAAGAAAAGACTCATCAGCAGTGGCCACACAGACCTCTTATGACGATTAAACTGTGGCGTAACGGAGAATATTATGCCCCCAACAAAGTCAGGTTTTGGGCCCCAAGCCATATCTTACAAGGGATTGCAAAACCATAACTTCAGGTTTTGGGCCCCTTAGAGTCCTGCCCTTTCAGCGATGCGAAGGTGTACGTTACGCCACTGGGGTTAAATATCTAATCACCCTTATGTATGGCACTGCTCCTCACACGAAGCAAAAACATATAACATGATAAAAGTTTTTTATTCAAATGGAAAAACATCTCCATTTAAATATGTTTACTTGTTTATGTTTATTCTATCCCTTTCCTGGATTTCATAATTTAAGATAAAATATAAATTTAAAATAAAAATAATTAATTATAAAAAATACAACATTTACAAAAACTAAACATTAAATCAAAATTTAAAAAAAAAATGCAATTAGTCAACAGAAGACTAAAGCATGCTTTTTGCTGATATGCACACATACACTTTCCCCACATAACTCAAAATTTTCATCCAATATCAAAAAGCAATAAAATCATAATGGGAAAACGTACTTCACCTCCCAAAGTAAGCTCCTAATAACAATTTTTCCTCCGTGTCCTCACCACCACCCCTTTTTTCCTCTCAACCTTTCTACCCAGAGGTTTTCCACCGCTTTTTCCAGAAGGCAATCAAACTTTTTGAAGCCGAAGAGTAATTCTATAGAAGGGTCTTCCCGCAATTGGAGAGTCTTAAGTTTCCATCGACTTTTTCGTTAGATTTTGCTGTCAGTCTTCCTTCTCCCTCCCCCATCCCTTGAAGTCATCATCTCATCATGGTTTATTGAGAAATCGGAATGCTTTGGGGATGGGGGGGGGGGGAGGTGGTCATGAGCATGGACTTGTGATCACGTCTCACTCAGTTGGGTGATTGTTACGTGTCGTTCCACGCATTCTCTGAGCATTAATCACCGGTTGAGAGAAAGAATACCGGAGAGAAAGATTGTTGCCAGAGCAGATGGTTTCTCCTTTTATTCCCCTTTTCTCGTCTGTTTTTGGAGAGATTCTCTGTGGTACAGCAAAAAATATATATAGATATAAGGAGGTAGGAAAGAAACAACTAATTTTATTGTGGGGTTGAAACTTTTAAGACTCCTTCCGGGACAAGATCAAACTCAAAGGGTTCCTTTTTTTTAATGTAAAGTTTTTAGGTCTATGTTGGTTTTCTCTTTCTTTCTCTGTTTCCTTTTTTTCTTATTTCTGGGAGTTTTTTTCCCTGGTTGTGGAAGATTGTAATGGAAAGCACTTGAATCGTTGGTGGCGTAAGGTCAAGATTTTCTTTGGAAAAAAAAGCAGCTTTTTATTTGCTTTTCGATTACACTGAAAGGAAAGAAGTAGCGTTGTAGTTGTATGTTAGATTTGCAAAGTAAATAAATAAAAATAAGTTATGTTAACGTTATTCAAATAACAGGGGAAATTTTACAAATAAAAACACTTTCGGTGTTTTTTAGTAACAAATCTTTTTAAGAAATAGAATCCCAATTTATTCACTCCTACCTTAAAAATCGTAAAAACAAATTATGAGCAAAAGAAAAATATATATTATTGATATAATAATATTAAATCTATTTTTCATCATCCCCCTAAAGGCATTCCTTAAATCATACTGCTTGGAAAACTAAAATGAAAGGAATTGATTTAAATTGAAGAGTTTCGTATTAGAATTGTTATATCTAGATTTGTTCTCATATACTTTTAAATAATAAAATAGTACAAAATAATAGTCATCATATATAAGTTTATAATTATTTTTCATTGTAAAAAGTATTACTTCTTCAGGATCGTGATGTAAAAATATAATTTGTTCCTTAAAAAATAAGCATTAACAGAATTTTTTGAGACAGAGATAAACCTTAGAAAATAGAGAAAATAATGCAAACAATTTCGAAAATAAAGGAGGAAGGAGACTTTAAAATAAACTATTTTTCTAAAACAATTTTATGATATTGTTGATCGAGAACAAAAAAAAAACTAATGATTCTAACTACAGTCGACTCTCGCTAATTCAAACCCTCAATAATACGAACCTCTCGCTAATTCGAAGTAAATGCTCAGCCCCTAGAAAAACTCTTGATATTTCGAATTAAAACAATACGTTTTGGTATACTCAATATTTCGAAGTAAAATCTGCGGCTAGCCAGACTACAACACGCGATATAATTCGAAGTGATCTTAAAAAATTCTCAACAATTCAAACACTCATTATCATGTAGAGTCCTGTAGCAAACAGGTTAGAGCTTTTATGAACTCTCTGAAGAACTTTGACAGAAGCTAAAGTGTTATTAAACAAACTACGCAACTTTTCCCTTCAAAATCATGTTGATGCGGACGTTTTTCAAGCTTCATTTATTCTAAAAAAAATCTATTGACAAACTTAGATTGAATGCAATAAAAAAAAGATTTTTTTCGTCAAAAAAGATTGATTATGTACAGTATGTATTCTTTTAATAATTGTTTGTTATACATAAATGCATTCTTTTAATACAGGACTTTTAACTTCTGTATAGTATTAATACTTTACAACACGAACTTTTTAAAAATACTTTAAAATAATTTTATACTTGTGTACAATTGTTACTTTATTACATAGTTTCAAATTTAAACATGTTAGAAAAAATTTCTTTTCGTGTGTTTTGGAAGTTTTTTCCAACCCTCCTGATAATTCGAACTTTTTCAATAGTCCCTTCAACTTCGAATTAACGAGAGTCGACTGTATTTGTTTTTCTTTGAAGCGTCTATTTATGCAACTAAGTTTTCGTATATAGTAATAATTTTTAAATAGACAAAAAAGTTTGTCAATAATTTTATCAATTTATTCCGTGAGATAAAGTGCAGTTTTCTGTTCAACTGTCATTTTAAACAACTAAAATATCTTAAGTTTGACCGTTAACGATTTTGGATACTTTTTAAAATGAATTTACAATGTACATTAAGTTATTTCTTGCGTAATGAGAGTTTTGTAATGTAAAAACAAGAAAAAGGAGTTTTACATTACTAAAACGAAGTTTGATTTCAACTTTAGGGCTTAAAATACATTTTAATGTATTTTTGTATGTTTCTTTTTTTTTTTGTTGAAATTCTTAGTTAATTATCGTTATTACTACAGAAAATAACAAACCAAGCTCCAAAGGTGCCTGTCTTTGCCATAAGTCAAAGAGTCTGATATTAACTAGAAACTTATTTTTAGACAGAAAAAAATGTCGCAGTTTTTATGTAAATTTACCTTCGTGTTCATACTTAATCATACAAAATTTTTAAAATTTAAAAATATTCCATAAATATTCCCTATTTTCCTTTTGATATGAAATGTGAAAATCTTAATTAGTGTTATAATATGGAAGAAGAAACATATAGGGGGGGGGACATTTTATACTGTAGAAAATAGAATGGTTTAAACAAAAATAGATAGCCAAAAGGAAAGAAAAAAATAGGTATTCCCTATTGGAAAGCCAAACCAGAATCCATTAATTTCGAAAATTTTTCTTATCTGTCAAATGTTCTAAAGTTAAGTTCTTATTCTTTAACACAAGACAACCTAAATAGAAATAACATTCCGGAGAGTTTGTGTTTAATTTTCAAGTAACTCAAGACGACAAACTAAAATAAAAACCTCTTAACTACAGTGATCCCCAGAGAGGGCCTGCCTACCAATCCACAGACATCACCACCACCCAGCCACCCCCTCGTTTATCCAGTTAAATCCCAACTAGATACCTTACCTGACATTCAACCTTTGCAAAAGTCAGTCAGTCTCTTGGCGAATACATAACCGAACAACAGCCAACAGCCCACCTTCTTCTATTCAACTCGCATTTGTCACACGGTTGGTGGCTTGGCAATAGTTAACTGTGCGGGGTTCATATTCACCTCGTAGGTACTCCCGCTGAAATCAATCGTGAATATATCCACTCATTGCTTCTTTTCATCCCTGACATGGCAGACCATATTTTTTTCTCTCTCTCTCTCTCGGGATGGTCGACGACAAAAGATCCTTCAACTGTTTCCATTCTGTGCAGGCGATTTTGAAAAGGGAGAAGAATTGGTGTTTGGCGACAGGGATTCGAAGTCAATGTTCTGCTCTTTGTCATGGGTGGAGAATGGAACGCGAAAATAGACGTGTTTTGACTTAAGCTGAACCTGAAAAGCGTAAAGCAGCAAAGTTGGAATTAAAGGTTGATACTTGGAGATTTTATCATGAGAAGCACTCGTTTTGAATCAGGTTGGTCATATTCTTCGGAATCAATTTTAAAAATGTGACTAGGCACTCAGTGGCGCACAAAAGGGGGGGGGGGGAGGTCCTCCCTAGCCCATGAATTTTTTTCTATTGATTATAATCCAATGTATATAGGATGCACATATGTCCTATGTAAGGTTTAATTAAGTATTCGTTATAAATAATTAATTTTATTAATTAATACTAATTATTTATTCAATAATTAATTTTTATTGTTTCCGAAAATAGAGAAAATTAAAAGAATATGTTAGGCGGATACTAGAACGGTGGATTTTCGACCCTGGACACCCTCCCATTGAAAATTTCCTGTGTACGCTACTGTAGGCCCTTCATATGTTTTTTCTCTGAAAAGGAAGGCTGTTAATTTATGGATATTACAACTAATTTTTGTTTTCATTTTGAAAACTTATTGCTGAGGAAATATCATTGTGAAAACATTACTGAGCTATTGTATCTGAACTTTTTGGAAGAAGTTAAATGTAGAAAGTCGCAGAGGTAAAAAACTTAGGCAAGCAATTTATAAAATCTTTACATGACAGAAACTGCCTAGCTCCTGTACTTGCATAAACTATTGTAGTAATAATCGGAATTTATTCAAAATGTATGTGAAAATATTGCCTTCTTAAGAAAAGAAATTTCTTTGATACATTATGAATAACTGGCTTTGGCAAAGAAAAAAAAGTCCATTAAAAGTTTGATTCATTTCTGTTTAATTGTCTAAAATTATTATTTTCGTATATTCTTCTCAAATTTAAAATTTTCTGTAAGTATCAGACAGTTGATTCTGTCCTTTTTAGCCATAACGAGATCTATATTATCACTTCATCAAGTTTAATAACCGAGATCTTGAAACTCCAATTCAGATCAATGCACAGCAGTATTTTATGATTATTTTACCCTAAGATCTTTCGTATCGAGCTCAAAATGAGACGGCCATGCAACTTCCCTTTGTCATTAAGTAATAAATATTCTCAAATTGCTAAAACCTTTCATGAACACATCCTTTTGTACTTATCTTAAATAAATATTGAAGTTTTGTTCCAAAGTAAAAGATTAAATTATATGGATGGATATGTTTTGTTTAATTCGTTTTGTATAGTCAGTACTTCTCAAAGAAGCATGTAAGTAAGCATGCAGTTTTATCTATTTTTTTCCCTAATACGTGGCCTTTGTTTTCATAACAAGAAATCTCCCAAAACTTGATACTTTAGTTCCCTTCATTATCTTGAAAAATAAATTGATAAATATCCAAATTCAATGATTAATACCAGAATATATACCATACAGACTAAAATTTATAAGGTATTTTATTTTCAGTGATAATCAATCAAGATAAAATTTGAATTAAGCGCTTAAGAATTATTGTTATGCAAATCAAAGATTTTAAGCAAGAATATTTTTTAATTAAAATTTTCTTCTAATTTATAAATAGACATTTCCAGAATAGAGACTCTCTCATTTTCGGAATCTTTGAAACTATTGGACATACAAACTTTAAATTTGCCAGGCATGTTTCTTTTGCTGAATGGAAATCCACTAAGAACGGGTTTTGTGCGGAAATCGAATCCTAAAAGGAGTCGCGGGACGTTACAAGCAAAAATTCCCATTTTTTTACTATTAGACCTACAGAAGTTAAATTTGGCAGACTTGTTTCTTTCGTTGAATAGAGGGGTAGGACGTTACAGATAAAAAATTTCCCGTCTCTGAACTATTATACCTACAAACTAGAAATTTGGCAGGTACGTTTCTGTGGATGAGTTAAGATCAGACAAGTGACAGTTTTGTGGAAATCGCGACTCATAAAAGATAAATATTCTTCCGGTTAGAAATTCTCAAATCTTGCCCTTTTAAAATCAAGAGATGGGGGCTAGGACTTAGATATCAACTGCTTAAATTAATATATAGTCATATAAAATCATGAAATATCCAGTAAAGGGGAGGGGGTAACGGATAAATAATGTTTAAGTAAAAGTATATGAAACTATGTTTTTTCCAAAGCGGCTGGGTGGCGTGGTTGGTTTGTCACTTGCCTTCTGCACTCAAGTTCTGTTCGACCCCGGCCCAAGTCGGTGGATTTTTATGATACAGAAAATCGATAGAAGCCATGTCGTGTGATTATATGGCAAATAAAAGATCCATAGAGTGTCTGTTTGGCTTGGGTGCTCCCCACAAAATTAAATCCTAGTACAGGTTCGCATTTCAGGGCTCAGATGCCTCCCTCTGTGGAGGAAACTGGGGGTCAAAATTATCGGCGGCGATTGGTATCCGCTTATATGGTGCATCACTTAAAAAGAGATACCAACTCCGGGGGAATGTACTAGGTCTGCAAAGGGAAGATACCAATCCACAGCCCATGAGAAATTTAAAAAAAAAATTTTTTCCCAAAGAAATTTTCAATTTACTTTCGGGAAAAAAATTTACTCTTAAAAGAAAAAATTTTGATGCATGAGTAGAACAACTCATGGTAGCATAATTTCTCCTTATTTCTTTTTTTATATGTATTTGCCATCTTATACATAGAAGATACAAATACAACTTTTCGACAGATTTTATAAGTTATTGAATGCTATTTCTTTCCCTGTGAGTTCAAGAAGGAAAACCGTGTATAATATTTTCATCAAAAAGAAAACGAATAACATGTTTACAATTTCAAATTTAAAGGGGTAGGAAGCAAGATCAATTGAAGCTTATCTATATTTGCAACGGGGAAAAAGATACAAGATTCGATGAACACAAAAGTATCAATTTAAAATATGAATGGAGATGCTAAATAAAAATTTACTTAGCAAGAAGAAAGATATATTTAAAGAACGAAATACCCACTCGTGATGTTTCTGTTATGCAAAAACTCTTTAACCTATTTTGAAAACTTAAAACGTCAAAACACAACTCTTTTTTAAGCCAACCCTCAACCTCTCTCAACTAAGCTTTTTTTACTTGTTCACATTCCATAAGTCAGTTCATAGAAACAACAAAAGAAAAAAAAACCGTCGGGAAAAACTTTTTATTTTCGGTCTACCGCTGAATAAAAGCACAAAAATATGTATATCTCTTACACATCCAAAGTTAAACAACTTGAACATCCAAACACCAGAATGGGCGTGAACTGTTGAAGCAGCCTCGATCATTTTTTTTCCTTCTTTCTTTTATGATAAAAAAAGTAAGCTGAGTCCTCAACCGAAGCGTGTGTGCTATGGACCTCTGACAAAGAAAAGGTTACCTCTCCAACAATGCCATGATCAGAGTGATCCCTTTGGGATCCTACAGCATTGTATTATGAACGTCTCACACATAGACAGCTTTGGCGTCACAGTAAACAGCAGGAGGTGCGGATTGGGTTATGAAGACGAAGAACACACAAGACGACGTATGAAACTACATTTAAATTCCCTCTTGAAAAATTGTCAATCCATCATTTACAATCGGTTGCGCATTATTAACTTCTTTTCCTTCTCCTGCCACAAAAAGAGTATCCAAGATTAGTTGCAAAGGGGGCGCAACAGGTCGCCGCAGAGAGAGTGTTGTTTCTCAACATTCTGAGGAGTGAAGACACCTTTCTTTTTATTTATTATTATTATTCTTTCATTGGTTCTTAATAACGAAACTGGTTGCGGAATGAAGTGGAAAAAGAAGCTGTGTCAGTGTCCAGCAATTTTTCAATGCTGATTTATTTGGACGGTGCGGGAATACGAATTAAATTTGTAGATGTGTTTGAGCATTTCATTTTTCAAATCACTCCTTTCTTTCTTTTTCTTTTTTTTTTTGCATCAAAGATCGATAATAAGTATGTATTTCACTTTTGAATAGATATTTTTATGGTTACACACTAATAAATTCATTCAATCGAGTCTTTTTAAGATGCAATTCTGGGATACTAGTTTGACGTGAAAGAATGGGCATGATCAATTTAAATTTATAGCCATAGCTTTATAATGAATCTTTTTGAGTCGAAAAAATGAAACAAATATTTATTTAGTTTCGGATCATCTGATATATAACCGAAGATAACTTCTTCGTACCTTAGAGTTTTGACTAATATTGCTAGAAACAGATTTAATTGGGAAAGGGGTACTTTATTATTATATCATTTTAAAGACATTTAAAAAAATAAGAGCCTTTGACAGTTAAAAAAACGCTTTTTAAAGAATGCTCAGATTGTTGATAAATCAATTAAGATCCTTGGTTAATCGAATAGTCAGTGGCGGATTAAGCGGGTGGCGGACCGCCATTGGTAGGGCCCCCAAACTTGATGAGTGCAAAGGCCAGCGACATACCAACCACGCCACCTTGGAACAAGAAATGAAAAGAAAACAAAGATACAATGAAACCCCCGCTAGAAATTTATCGAGATGCAAGAGAAATCCTAATGTTGAAAAACTTTTGAAAATATTTTTAAAAATACCGAAATCGAATGCATCAGGTGAAGGGTCTTTTTTAGTTTTAAAACGTGTTACAAATAATTTAAGATGTACTATGAGAGAAAAGACAAATTGAACAACATGGCTGTATTATATACAGAATAAAATGTTGTGCACAAAATAGATATGGTAAAAATAATTGATGAATTTGCCAAAGAGAAATCAAACAGTATAGCAAAACTGTAAGCTCTTAAGTAAGGTTTTTAATTTTTTTTATGCAGTTAAGATTTTTCCCTAGCGGATGAGTTTTATTATAGCAATGGATTTTATTTTGAAAATTTTAAGTGTGACTATATTTTCACTATTTTAGTTTTTCGCCTCTTAAGCCCATGGGCCTCAAACCTTTTACCACCAGGGGCCTCCAGCTACCCTAATACGCCTCTGTGAATAGTTAACATCGTTGAGTAGTCGATTAAATAAGGTCATTGATTAATCGAATTAGTTAACACCATTTATTAATCGATTAATTAACATCACACTTTGAAGTTACACAAAGGCTATTGGCGATAAACCTTACAATTTTGAACTAAGATCAAGTGCGAGGAATGACATCTCCTATTTTTCATATTACGCCCACGCGAGGATTTCCTGACCCCAAGACTCGAACCCAAGACATAATAATGTGATAGAAAAGTGTATATATATAAAGACGTAATTGCCTTCGAAAAATAGAATATAATAACAGTATAATATCAAAATGGATGCAATAGTTATTATTCCCTTATTTTGAAAGATTGTTGTAAAAAAATCATACCTACTTATGTATATGAGGGTGTGTTCCGAATAAAATATTTTTTACAACAATGAAAATCTACTTTAAAATCTTGTTTCACATTTTATTTTTCAAGTCAAAGAAAAATTCTTTTTTTTTTAATACTCAAAAAGCCCATGAAAAAAAAAATCTTCTAAAGGTAGAAACTTTATCTTAATTCTTTTATTTATGCTTAAAAAATTCAATTATTAAAATATGTATTCACAAAAATTATGAAATGGATTAATGTTTGAAACTAAAATGAAATTTTGACGAGAATTTGAAAAATAGTCATAGCCAGTAGAGCACACACAAGGGGTCCGGACACCCCCCAAAGTCATTGAGTTTTTTCGATTGATGATAATCCTATATATGCATAACGTAAAATTTAATTAAGTATACGTGTCATTAACAATTTATTTTATTAATTAATGCTAATTATTAATTCAATAATTTATTTTTTACTGTTTTTGGTTAACAAAATCAACAAAATCAGAAGAATCAATTGGTGTTGTCTTGAGGTATGAGACGAGTTGGGGGACTTTCAACCATGGACCCTTTTGAAAAGTTTTTGTGTGCGCTACTGACTTAAGCGAATCAGTAGGTTTGTGAGAGATTAATTTTTACTTATTGTAATTAATTATTTTCATCCACAAATTTTTATGAATGAATATAACTATGTATATATATATTAATCTTTTTGACTATTTTCAAACTTGACTAGAAAATATTTTTAAAGTTCATAAACGCCTATTTTTTTCACTGAAATTTGGTTTCATAGCTGGGCAGTGGCGCGCACAGAATTTTTTTCAGGAAGGGGGGGGGGGTGACCAGGGTCAAAAGTCTACCATCTTCGTATTATACCCTCAATTCTTGTGATTTTGCGGATTGTCGGGAAAAAAACACTAAAAAATAAGTTATTCAATAAATAATTAGCATTAATTAATAAAATTAATTATTAATAACAAATAATTAAACTTTACGAACTATATACATAGATTTTAATCAATTGGAAAAAAATCAAGGGCTATGGGAGGGGTCCAGACCGTGGGACCCCCTCCTATTCCCCCTTGTACACGGTTGCGTGGCGGAAGCGGAAGTGGCAGGAGCAGACACATAACATTTCGTGGGCTGAGCGGACACATTTTCCCCCCATCTTAGAACAGATTCGATTACCGAATTACAAGGATAAATACATTTTTGCCAATCAAATTTAATTACTTGTATTAAATTGTTAAGATGTTGTAGTGCGAATACATTTTAAACATAGCGAAATGTAATAGAAATAAAAACTTTCAGAGAAATATCTAAAAAATTTGATTCTAAAATACGGTTTTCCACAAAATTCCTGAAATTCGTTCATACCTTTCATTATATTAAATTTGATTGGCAAAAATGTATTTATCCATGTAATTCGGTATTCGAATCTGTTCTAAGATGGGGAAGGGAAATGTGTCCGCTCAAACCACGATGAGTTTCAAAGTGTCCGCTCAGGCCACGAAATGTTATGTGTCCGCTCCTGCCACGCCACCTTGTACACGCCTCTGTATCTGGGTCCAAACTACCCCCCCCCCCCCTCCATAGACCAACAAATTTTTAATTTTTATCATGGACATTACGCTTCAGTGCTGATCGTAATAAATCTGAATAATCTCAGCATCCATATGACATGTACCGATTTGATATGTAATGATACAATCAAAGAAAGCGACCAAAAAGATCCTCTTTGGATGATATTTGATAAACTATACTTCTTCGAGCATAACTTATCGATACAAGTAAAAATATCGTGACATAATAATCAATCATTGATCAAAGTTACGATTCTTAACAACTAATCATTCATCACTAAAACTCGTTAGAACTCAGCTCTAAAGTTTATTATTATTAAACGCTTTATATATCTCTGAACTGGCTGGTTCACAACGAATACCTTTTAGGGGGTCTCGAATTTGACATACTTGCTACAAAGAAAAAAAAGGACCCAGACGGCGATGGAGCGAAAAAAAGAAGGGAAAAAATTGTCTGCAACAACTGTGCTCCCCAGATCAGAAGCGAAGAAGATTAATCGAATTGCGTCGACCCTAACATTATCACACCAAACGAAAATGTATAGTCTCACCGACAAACTAAACAAAACTCACTTCGGTTCAATAGTGCCACTAGACAGCAAAAGATAATCAAAACATGTAATTTGAAGCCCCGGCCCTTGCAGCGCGAAACTTCATGGTCAGTTCCTCTTGAAACAAAAAAAAGAACAGGAGACAAAGCCTTCTGGATTCCTTTCCAATTGAAAGCCCGCCTGCAGCATCCTGCATGTCCAATGTCAACAACAGTCACGATGGCTTTTCACTTTTCTTCTTTTTGCCCAAGACCTCCCAGCGATTAACGCGGGATCGAGAGTATGAGTGCGCACAAGCATTATATTCGTTAGTTTACGATTCTTCTTCACAGCCCGCTAACCCTGGCATTTGTTCTGTGACAATGAGCAAGCTGGAAATATTTATGTAGCGAGCAGGCGTCAATGATTCGTAGAGCTGGGATTGTCAACACAGGACGCGGAGGACGTTAAACCGAGACGTTGCCTTGCGGATCCATCCATCAAAAAAACAGATTCCAGTATTGTCGGCCCTCGGAATAGCATTTTTGGCTCAGTTTCCGCTGGCATCCTTCAGGGATTGATTATAAACTGTGAATCACCAACACGCGTTCTGCTGTCCCTTCTTGTGTGCGATATCAGACACTTGACTGGGATGATGAAAGCAATGGAAAGTTAATGCCTTTTGGATTAAAAAGGAATTGAGATGTACATAAAAGCATACATTTACATGCATATGAATTTTTTAAAAATATTCGTATATGTATATAGATTATTTATTTTTAAATTACACCGTTAGATTGATTCTGAGCATTGCTGTAGCTAGTCCTGACTGTGCCCTATATCAAAATTTCTTGAGGAACCCTTATCATTGTTATGGTTGATACGGAGATAGATATATGACCCTGATTCTGAGTCCTCATTATTATATCTGGATTTCAAGAGAATAAATGCTCTAAATCTATAGTAGTAATTTCAATCTTTAATGATTCAAATATTGGATTAGTATAAAGATTAATTTTTTATGTAAAAATATCAATAGATACTTTCCAATGTAATTTTTGTGTGTTTTTAAATCTAATGCAGCAAAGTTAAACACTAAACAACAAGGAAAATGTTATGGGTTTATGTTTTATTTTTGTGTTTGGTATTAGTTGTGAGTTTAAACACATCAAAAATGCAATTTTGCATCACAATATAAAGTTACTTATTGAATCTAATCTTGAATAAATGAATTTGTACACCTGTACAATAAACAGTATTGATACAAAAGTGATACCAGTGTACACAAGAGGGGCCCCTAATAGATAACATATTTTTAATTTTTTAGCACAGACTTTACATACATTAACTCCCCCCCCCTCCATAAAAGAGGTCTGTGCACACTACTGAACGATACGGTATCATTACTAACTGATCTTTTTCTATGACGTCGCATTTTGAAGTTACACAAGGATTGTTGGCAACGAACTACGTAGTCTTGAACCATGGCCAAATTACAAAGATGGCACTTGATTTGATATGGTATTTTACACCCCTAACTCTTCCCCATATCAGTGTAAGGACTTTGAACCTCGTTAGATTAAATTTCCATTTACCCTTCTATACGACGGGTTTTAGAAACAGTAGGACTCGAACTTCCAACTCAATCCATACCTTGTGGCTTGGTTGGTTTGTCGTTGGCCTTCTGCACCTAAGGTTGCGGGTTCGACCTGACCCAAGTCGGTGAATTTTCGTGATGCAAAAAATCGACAGTTTCCATGTCGTATGATTATACGGCATGTAAAAGGTCCCTAGAGTGTCTGTTTGGCTTAGACGCTCTCGGCAAAATTAAAGCCTGGTACAAGTTCGCATCGTCAGAGCTTAGATGCCTCCCTCTGTGGAGGAAACTGGGCGTCAAAATTACCTGCGGCGATTGGTATCCGTCTATACGGCGCCGCACTAAACAGTGATACCAGATCTGGGGAATGTACAAGGTCTGCAATGGTAAAAATACCAATCCGCAGCCCATTGGATAAAAAAACAACCTTACATTACTGACTGAAGCATAATTCTACGTAATTCTATCCGGAATCATACAGTTTTACAGGTATTAATTAAAATGTAAATGGTTAAAAAATCATTAATTTACAATAATATAAAATCAAAAGCTTAATAACAATATATAGTTCCTACAATAAAATGTTGTCTTGATATAAATGTCTTGAGTAAAATGAATTACTGACCTTCAATTTTTTTTAAAAAAACTTAATATTGTTTTAATCTTTAGTTTGTCGTTCCATGAATCTATTAGCACTCAAAATATTAGTACTATTCTCTAGATTTTAAATTCATATAGTAGTCTCCACACAGTATTGAATTAAATCTCTATTAAACTGAGTCATTGACACTTAAACGAATTACATTTGTAAATGCTTATTAAATCAAACCATCAATAACAACTATTGACTGGTACATATATTAGCAAAAACTACTAATGGATGAAATAATAACCATTAATCGAGCAACTTTGTAATTAATGGTGGCAACATCGTGACTAAGAATATTTAAATCGAATTGCTGATTGTTTTTTTTTTGTCAGAGACCCAAGGGTGAAATGAAGTGGATTTCTTCTCTCTAAATTGAGTTGAATCTCAATATCCTCATGTGGTTGTGAATAGAATTAAAAAGAGGGAATTATTTACTACGTTGCTCTCGTCATTTGAATATATGTAATTTAAAACTAGGTGGTCATCCAAACGTTTTCAGAAAGAACTGGTTCTCGCACATGCGCTTTTTATTATAACTTTTAATAAACCATTGATTTACGGTTACATTCTTAAAAGAATATATTTAGGAATGCAAATCATTCCCATGTTATACCTTTTATTATACCTTCCCATATTACTCCTCATATCAGACGTTTTAGGTAGTAACTCAATTTCACAATTAAGGAATAAATTCAAACTATATCCAATTATACAGAATGCTGTTTGTTGAGACTGAAAAATATTCCTTATCTTATAAGAGAATAAGTTAATTGCATTATTATTCATGCTTAAAATTGAATGTTTATTGTATTTGTTAGTATTTTATTTTTAATAATTGTCTATTTGCTGTTTATTTTACTAAGAGAATTTTTTTATACTGACTGTATATTTAATATCATCAAACACTAAAATCAGGATTCTCAATATTACATTACCTTAAAAAGAAATTTTATTCTTTAATTAAAAGCTATGTGTCAAAAGGTATACACAGAACTTTTTTTTCACACTTTTTTACACGAATAGGAAAATACACTATTCAAAAAAAGTCTTGAGAAAAAAATACTTATTTTATTTATATTTAAAACTTAAGTTTTTCACATTTGCTTTTTTCTTGATAATGATTTCTTAATCATTCTTTTTTATTATGAATTTGATCATGGGCCATCTAGCAAAAATTGTAGTCTTTAGTACAGTGCTTCTAAAACTTTAAATGTTTGCGACCCAATTTCCAATAATAATTTTCATGGCCATCCCTTTTATACAATAATGTATGCAGCTTTCAGATCGGCACCCTGTCCATCTACAATGGGTCCCTTCTCACGTAGGCCTGCCCGGGAACGAAGAAGCGGATGATCTTGCGAAAGCAGCTGCCAGTGATCCTGTGGACCCGGAAGACCACATGGTCCTTACGTCAACCGAGATCTACTCCAGGGCTAAAGAATTGATATGTAGAACCTGGGTTGTCCCTCCTGTACACCCATGGTATTTTCAAAGACATCCTGGATCCGCCATATCATTCAAGGGTTCCAGATCGTATCAGACGGCATTCTCGCGATTTTCGACTGGTCACCTAAGGTGCATGAATTTTGAAGGTGGTAAAAGAAGCTACCCAATTTGCACCAAATGTGAAATCAGTCCTTTTTCTCCCCAGCACATTCTGCAATGTGTGGGGTTTTCATGTGAGGAGGCTGTTGCTTCTCCCCTGCTGTTCCTAGACTTTTTGAAGATAAATGGACTCATGGATCTGGTCTAGTTTCACTAGACCAGATGGGGATTAGTCCCACCACCACCACCACGTATTGAATCCAATAATTATGCACTTTGACGCTAAAGCTGCAATACGACTTTAATGATAAACTGTACAAATTATCAAGATAAGTATTAAATTTTGCATGTAATTTTGTATATGGCAAGCTCATGGGGTCACTAATATTTATTATTCTTGGTATTGATAAATTAAAGACCAAATATATTGTGTGCAGTATTGATATATTTATAAGCATTTTATATCCTTGTAAACGTGTATTTCTTATTATCTCAGAATATATTTTGTTTGATTCCTTTCAGTAAATTAATAATTTTTTAAATTCCTTTATTTCTCGCGCCCCACTGGTAGGATTACAAACCCCCCTCCCCCTGGGGGTGCACCCCACAGTTTGAGATACGCTGTTTTAGTACCAATCTATATAAATAAATAAAATTTAAGTGTCTGTTTGTAATTTCAAATTGGCAGCTTTTTACTAAATGCATTTAAAGGTATGTAAGGTATTTATATATCAAAAATCAATTTTTAAAATTTTTGTCTGTCTGTCTGTCTGTTTCGGCTAATCTCGGAAACGGCTGGTGCGATTTAAAAATTCTTTCACCAATGGAAAGCTACATTATCAGCGGTTAATATAAGGTAAATTTTATCTCCGTATTCCTACGAGAACGGGAACTATGCGGGTAAAACCGTGGGACGTTGCTTACTCCCCGCCAAGTTGGCGCAAAATTATGCATTTGGTTAATAATGGAAATTTTAATAAAAATTTCCTCACATTTGTAACAAATAACTGAAACAAAGTGTAATTTGGCATCTTTACAAAAAGCAATTTTTTAAATGGTTTTTTTATTAAATGTCTAACATTTATTACGTTACGTTTATTAAATGTCAAACTCAAACTTTGAGAAATATCGCCAAGTTGGCTAAGAAGTTCTCTATTCCGACAATCCCAGATATTTTAATGCAAATTTTCTCCCATTTTTTAAAGAGGGAATCGAAATAAAGTTTTAACGAATTGCGCACGCATGATATTGAAAATTCTACAGTAATATTAATTGACAGTTTCATAAAAAGTTTTGATTTATTGTCCATAAAATCAACATTGAAAATTTAAACGACGTGCAGAGGAGGGAGGGAAATGTATTATAAAAAAAAAGTAAGAGGAAGAAAAGTAGAACAAATGGAAGATGAATTATATATCAAACGTAGATACTTTCGATTTTTAAAAATATTAATAGTTAAAGTTATTGAATTTTTGTTGTTAATTATTATAATAAATTACGTTTTCAGTTTTTTTAAATTAAGCTCAATTTTAGAATTTTTAAATTTTATTGGTTCCAGTCAAGCAATAAAAAATTACGATATTATAATATTTACTTTCTAATGATAATGATTGCGACTTTGACAGTTATTTAAAGACATCACGCGAGCGGAGCCGCGGGTAAAAGCTAGTGTATCAAAAAAATTAACATTTTCTGCCACACCTCGGAGATTAGGACGCACTCTGCTCTGCTATAACGCAATAGCTTCTGAGAAATCTCTTTATTCGATAACTGTATATTTAGATGGGCATCAAGAGCACTATTAAAGAGTTTGACACGGAAGTGGATACTTCAGTGGCGTGAACAAGGGGCTGGGGATTTACCTCCCCCTTCCCCATAGATCAATAAATTTTTACCATAAAAAATACCACTAGCACTTTCGTCTACGTTTTTATAATGCAGGGGTGGTCACCCGCGGCACACGCATGCCACAGTGTGGCACAGTGGATTTGTAACTGTGGCACGTGAAGACTTATGGAAAAATTTTAAAAATTTTGTAAAGATAATAAATAACCATTTTTTTTACAATTTTATTGAAGTGTCACAGACAAAAAAACCCTCAAAATTCGGATCAAAATATGTTTGTGAATAAATGTTTTCGACTAAGAACATAATAAAATAAATATCACTCAAAACTAGACGATGTGCACTTATAATAACCTAATTTTATGGGCATCTGTAAGAGCTAATCCTAAAATAGATGACTTGGTAAAAAAAAGTAGTAATTCTAAAGCCACGTACTGAACGTTTAATAATTATTTTGAATTAAATGATTCAATTTACTCATTTTTATTTTATGCTTAACCTATTTTATTGAACTTATTAATATGTTTATTAAAATAAAAACCTAAGCTTGTACTTTCGTCTTATTTATTATATTATTTTTAAATTTCGACTACACAAGACTTGCATTAAAGAATGTGCTATTAGCGTAAAAATCCCATTATAAGCTTATAAGTAACATTTTTTCACTTTTCCACATTTGTTTGTTGGAAAAGTTGGAAGTGGCATGCTTAATTATTTTTTATCAAATAGTGGCACTCTTCCCAAAAAGGTTGGCCACCCCTGTTATAATGTAAACTCGTCTGCGCGCGCCAATAGGATACTTCTAATAATAACATCTAATGTAAATCTATGCACCTATATATTTTAGTTTGATTGCTCTGTAAAATTGTATTTGCATTTATCAGTAGTATGCAAAATGAATTCTTACAATTTTCAGCATTTTTTTTTTTTGCGTGGTTTTCAGCAAAATATAGTTTTATTTCATCTTGCACAGTTTTAGTATATCATGGAACATATGTCCAACAGTAGTGTACACAAGCATAGGGTTTTGGACCCCCTCCCCCCTTCCAAGACAAAAAATAATTTTTAAAATGTTTACTCCTCGGTACTTTCATCTACATGCTTTTTGAAATATAACCCCCATAAAAGAGGTCTGTGGGCACTACTAATTCCAATTTTATTTTGGAAACTAATTTTTTTTACATAAATTTTTGAGAAGCGTCTCGACCATGTAAAAAAGAAAAAGAGTTTGGTACATTAATCCTCTTTCTATGTAGAAAAAAAATTTAACAGTATAAATTCATCGAATAATTAAAAATCTTTTATGTACGTATAAATGTGCTTTTTCATTACTTAAACTCTTCATGTCCTTGATCAGATAAAGACCCGTTTAAATTTTTCCTGAGTCCCCTTCTTCTCACACTCATTGGTGCAGATTACAAAAGACGACATTTTTTATTTGAATATAAATATACAATCACCGGCGATTTCTTTTCACGACCTGCGTGATGTCAGGCTTGTCGTTATGTTTCATAAAAAGCAGTCAAATGACTGAGATTTATGTTTCCGCAGAATTTGGCCTTTCTTCGTATCCTTTTCCATTTTTTTTTCTACTTAACACCGACGTCTGTCATCCGACCAGTTTCCTTTATATTTTTCTTCCCTCATTCATTTGTTGTAATTTTTACCCCTATTTTTAGCCCCCTCCCCATTTCGATTACATAATTTCCTCGAAAACGTTGCTTCATGGAAACTTTATTTATTCATTTTAAGCCACGAATTGCATGAAATGGATACGTAATATCTAACTCTTCGACACTGTTTTTTTTCCTTCTCATAGATTTAAGTACACATACACAAACATTACATATCAATACATTATTAGTTATGGTATTTTGAAGATTTTTCTTCAAGTTTCTCCCTCTCTCTCTCTTTATATATATATATATATAAAAAGTAATTTGCTGTATAATACAATATTTTCTATAAGCTAATTGGAATCAGTCAGAGGTATAAAAACATTAAAAGTTCAAATAATTCATTTTTGTAATGATTTTAAAATATTTTTGAAATTTTAAAGGGTCTAGATTTCTATAGCTTTCTATCTTACTTAAATAGTTCATGTGTGTTTCATTTTTCCTGTCATTTAATCATAACACAAGGTATATTTTTATTAATAAAGCAAGATACTGAGTTTTTAAAAATTTATTTTGAAAGTTAAAGTATTGATAATTTTATATATTTTTACTAAAATTATATAAAAATTTTATTATATTAGGATATTTTTTCAAAATTTTTTTTCATTGCGAAACATTTTAATTACTTAAAAAAATTCAATTTATAGTTTAAAATTGACAGAATTTTTCCGAACTATTCTTGCAATCTTCTAAGTTAGCAGTGGTTAATGAGAAAGTTACTATATGGTAAGAATGAAGAGGGATTATTATATAAAACAATTCGATAATGGGAAAATTTTAAATTTTAAACATGTATATAGACGATTTTTAGCGATTATAAAAAACGAAAATGCGTAACATTGTTTAAAAAATTTCGCAAAGGAAATGAAGTTGAATAAATTATTGAAAAAAAATATCAATTCTTAAACTGTACAAAGATTTTATTGAGCAAGCTCAAAGACCCATAAACTGTATGGGACGTTGTGTGGTTAGCAATGTCTGAAAATATAAAAGCAGAAAGAAAATCTAATTTATTCTCTAATATTAAACAACTTTTTGATCGTTAATTTTATAACTAACGGTATTTAATTTCCAATTGTTTGATATTCTGTCAGATTTCATATTATTTAAAGAAGTAAGTACACATATATTGGCGGTAATTATGCTTATTCCTGATGTAATTAAGAAAAAAGGAATATTTTTACACCCACATTGAAAACTATCTAATCTTCGACATACATTCAGCCAAACCTTGATTCCATTGAGTAGTATTATTAATGTACCTTGAAGCAAAATTATTTTTTCTTCTCTCTTATCGCTCATGTAAAAAAAGATAATAACATTTCGTTTGTGAATGGAATTAATTAGAAAAGAAATTCTTTCTCTTAATAAAAAAGAACAAATTTCAACGTGTTTCACATTATGTCGACAGCTTCAGGCTAAGCTCCTTTAGAAAGTTTGGCAAACACACTAAACAGATTCAAATCTTCCAAGACAATCTGGATCCAAAGCCTGTTAATCTGCTGTTTGTTCTTGCACTTTTCCAAATGAAATTCAACGGAAAAGATTTAATTGGCCGTGTCCCACATCCCCAAAACATTCGCAACTAACACATCCGCTATTAAAGTCTGGCTACCACTCATTTTCGATTCGGATATCTTCACTGCAATACAATCCCACAAACTATTATAGTCCTGCTTCCAAATGGTATGACAAACTAAGCCGCTTCCTTCTTAACAGAAATAAATGTAAATAGAATCACACTTGCACCCGTAAACAAGTTAGGGGGGTAGAGCTGTTATTGTTAGGGAAATCCATGCCGTCACATGAACATTGCGACAGATGTTCCTTGAATTTAATTAACTCTTTATTGTTCGCGGCATATTCAAAAGAACTTTGTTGGAGAGAATTATTTTTTGTGAGGAACTGTGAGAGATGCTTCGAGTCACATTATGGTAATTAGGACTGAAACCACTCAACTTCTGTTAAAACTGTAATTTTTTTCCCCGACGATTCTCGAGACAAATTTGAATAATCTTGTATCGGTTTTTGTTCACTTTGTTTTGGGTAAACGGAACATAGATCTTTTTATGTGAATATGAATAGCTGAAGTCATTTTAGTTTTGCGACATCATGTTCCATTTAAGAGAATTGCTAATCTACAGCAAATGGAAGCAGGTCATATTTAATATTCATACAAAGGTTACATGAAGGGTCCTTTTAAGTAAAAAATATATATTATATATACTGGTGCACAAAAGTTATGGAATAAGCACATTATTTTCATGAGTTTTGCAAAAACTGCTGAACCAATATAAAAAAATTACCAGATCACCAAAAAGGGATTAATAACAACAATTAATGCCACTCGCGATTATGATTTGTGCTTATGAAAGCTTGATAGTACAAAAATGATGACGCATGGTGGCATTTGTGGAGGGTTTAATAATAGCGTGTGATTGTTTTTTTAATACTAATGTAATTCTCACGATGAAGCTCTCGTGTTATTAAGGACGTCTTGGAATAATGAATCTCATTCCATTAGTGTCAGTTTATCAGTTGGATGATGGGGCGGGTGCCCAGGGACTCGGATAAGCTGTACTTAACCAGATTTTCTGGTTATAAACTTCAATCTGCCAATGCCAAAGGGGCCTGTAGACCTTTTGCACCCAAAGCCTGAAATAATCTTAAATAGGTGCTGCATTCCACGGTCAAGACACTTCTTAGGTCTGAGAATATTCTAGGAGAAAGTCGGTGAGCTGCAATTGTTTTGCTAAGAGTACCTCATACGTGCTCGATGGAATTTAAGGCTGGAGATTTTGATAACCACTTCATCTTCTGAATACTTTCAGTTTCAAGGTATTCGTCAACCAGCAGAATCCTGTGTGGACGAGGTTTATCGTCCAAAAAAATGAACTGGATGCTAGTTTCCTTTCTGAAAAGCTTCACACAGGGCTTTAAGATATCATCACTATACAGCAGAGCAATAAAACCACCTCCCGAAAGACGTGGAAATCTGTGCTCCCGTTCATCATTACGCCGACCCAGGAGCATAATACTACCAACTTCTTAGTGGTCCACTTCCACTATGTTAGACGCAGTGGCGTAACGGAGAATATTTGGGCCCCCCTGCAAAGTCAGGTTTTGGATCTCAAGCCATATCTTACAAAGGACTTCAAAACCATAAGACAACATAGGTTTTTGGGCCCTCTAGAATCTTGACACCTTCGATGCGGGGGTGTACGTTACGCCACAAGTTAAAAGGATGTGTGTGGAGCAGGGTCCTTGGTACTCTCCTTATATATAAATACGTCGAGTATCGGTGTCCATATTGAATCTCGACTACTCTGTAAAGAGAACACAAGTTATGTGTTACTATGTCCAAGGATGACGTTATCTGCATCAAATAAGGTGGATTCTCTTGAGTCCTGGGGTGAGTGGAATGCGGTTCATTGATCTTCTGATGTAAACTCCCGCCTCATTAAACCTTCAGAAAACATTATACCTCGAAACTGAGGTACCAGAAGCAACGGAGAACTCATTTGCGAATTGTCATCCTCTTACAGTTAAAATCCAGAAGGAGGCATCTTGGTTTGTGTTGACTATCGGGAGCTCTGAATTTGATATTTGGTCCCCTCGAACTGGTCTCATTACATCTTGAAACCACATTTCGAAACACATGTTTGATATGCTTACAATTTTCTGCTCTTCGTTATAATCTCTCATCCAGAGACTTTTGTGCTATTATTTGCAAAAGTAGTGTTTAAAGTACCTGTTTTATCAGTTTTTCCAATTTGTATAAAATAAGAGGTACTGAATTTTACTAGAAAATTAAGAAAAGCATTTTTTTATGTTACGTATACAAATTTACGTTAAGAATAGTTCCATAAGTTTTGAAAAATACTCGATGGAAGTGTGTTTTGCATACTTCCATGTATATATGCACGCATGTGTGTGGATGTGTGGTGGGTAGGAAAATTAAAACAGAAAACAAGTACATTCTTCAGGTAAACATATTTATTAATAAATAGCAAAAATTGTTTATCAACAAGTTCCTAACACAAATACCTAAAAAATAAAATTTAAAAAACAATAAAAAAATAAATAAAATAACATTTTAACTAAGCAAAATAAAATTTCACAAATTTTTAGAAAAATTGTTTCACCGTGAACACTTGCTCTTCAGGTGAAATATGTAAGGTTTAAAAAACTACTTAAATTCCTTTTCTATGGAAATTGTTGAATTAAAAATAGAACTGAAACTAAATTTTCACATATGCAACAAATACGGTGGCCGCGGTAGCCAAGTGACCAAGGTATTGGATTATGGCAGGCATGTCATGAGTTCGAGCCCAGTACCACTGAAGGCCCGCCTTGTAGGGGAGTGATGCACGTTAAATCTGTCGAGAGCTCAAATGTGTGGTGCGGTAGTTAAGAGAGGGGGTGCCAGCTCAGGTATCGTCCTCGTCACTTGACCATGGTTCAGAATTACGAGATCCCTCACCAAAAGCTCTCGTGTAGCTGAACAGTGCGACGTTAATATTCAATCAATTGATTAATCAATGCAACAAATATGAATATGCGTATCAAAATACGTAAAGATACCTATTTCAAATAACTCTTTACTACATTTTTTAATAAAATATACCATTTAGAACAAAACGTGGTAAAAGTATTAGGCTTTAAATCAAGAATAAATTAAGAAAAATGAATAAGGACAGATATTCAAAAAAGGACTTTTTAATATTTAACTGCAGAAGTTTTAAAGTAGAAACGTTTAACTTTTTTCTGCTGTAAACAAAATCAGAATAGCAGCTAATATTATTCAGAAAATTCTAAGCAATTTTATAAATTGAACAAGAAAAAAAAAAGAAGAAAAATGTTATAATTGAATTCCATAAATTTAGCCAGACTATACATAAAATTAATGATGTTCGAATAAATGAATTTCCTCAAAAAATAAAGTCTTTTATAACGAAATTTAAAACCTTGTTTACCGAGTCTACAAAATGATTAATTAAAATGACACCAATCTCTTTTATTTTTAAACAATAACCCATAAACACCCCTGATTTAAATGCTCAATAAGAGAGCACCAAGCTAAAAATCATCTATTTAACATCATGCACTCAAACTCGGCGCACCCAATCTCTTCTAAACAACAAAATTACTTTAATAATTATTAATTTCCATCCCATTGCCTTTGACCACCTCAAAACTAATAACAAAAACAAAACCTGAATTATGTACAACAAGAGAGCTGAAATTGGGTCCACTGGATGAAAGCGTCGCTTCTATCCAAACAAACCGCTTCCAAAAATTTGAATAAAAAAGCCCTTGAGGTCTTTGCAGGGGAGGCCGAAGACCCCATATCCTAGCAGGCGCTTGCTAAAATATGCGATTTCCTCCTCCCCAAATGCAAATTCCCTCGATCTCAAGAATGAGGCGAACTTAATGATGGCAAAATATTTTATACATACAAATATATTGTGGAGACTAGATATATATTAACGGTGATGTCTTAAGCGTCCAGTCCTCCTGCTGTGGGAAAAAAGGCGTTTACTGGAATATCCAATGCTGCGTGAGGCGAATTTCTATTTGAGGAAGTGGGTTGTATGGTGGTGTTGCAGCGCGTTTAGCGTCATAAAAACAGATACAAATGTTTAGGAGAGGCATGGTTAAGTCTGTAAGGTGTGTCGAAGTGATTTAATTTGTGTATGATAAAAACGTAATAAATTAAAAAGAGAGAGAGAGACGAGTTATTTATTTGTCAGGTTTCTTCGGATTAATTGGAGAGTATGACGTATTAACTGAGTGGACGCACCTGAAATGGTTGCGTAATGTCTTGAACCTGAAGTGGTATTAATTGGATTGATTAGATAATTGTTTTTAATTGATGTCTGATCAGAAAAGGCGTGTGCAGAGAGAGGGATTATTTATTGGTTTCCTGGTGGCCTGCATTATTATGTATTTTCCGT
>BMAO01013965.1:104274-140543 GCA_019973975.1 Trichonephila clavata
GAAAATGCCGAAGAAGTTAGGGGAATTAAGTACCAATAGAAGCATCGTTTCAATTCACATTTAAACCATGGACTAGAGATAAGTGTGACATCTAAGCTGGTTCTAATTCCCCCAATTTCGATATCATGGTGAAACTTTGAAACTCGGTTCCATTAAAGTACTCCAGCGTCCATAATTCCAAACGGCGAAAGTGTGATGGAATTAAGTCATCTACATTGCTATCCATGAATTCAAATTCTTGATACTCACTCATCGTGACTTTACTCAATTCCTACTATAAGCTCTCTCTTTCCCTATATATATATATATATACTTTATAAATATATCTTGTTCAATTTTTCAATCGTTAATAAAATAGTTTCCATTCATCCAATCAAGTTCAAATAATTTTTTTAAAATTTGTAGTGGATCACGCTTGATGTTAATACAGTTTTTTCAAATATTAATTCATTAATTAAATTAAATTAATTAAATTAATGACCAGCTTTCGGCACCAACTTAGATTCATCTCCATTGTTGTGACAATGTAACTTGAAACAATGACAAAAGGCGTCAAAAACCGGTTTTTCAGCCAAACCTAGTGTGCGTTGTGACAACAATGCAGACAAATCATACTTTTTTTTTTCCAATTCTTACTATTAGTTCACTCTATCTCTCTCTATATATATCTTGTTTAAATTTCAATCGTTAATAAAATACTTTCTATTCATCCATTCAAAGTAGGAATTGACTTAAATTTTTTTTTATTTTACTTGTTTTATTTACTTAATCACAGTATTAAAATTGCATATTGTTACCATTTGAAATATTAAAATTAAATTTGAGTTTGTCATAAAATTAACATTTAAAATTGACTTTTCTAGGCTTTGGGGTAAATAATTATTGGGAGTTGAGCTACTGTTTCTTATCTTACTTTTCTCGCTACCCTCCTATACTTTGTTGATAATAAATTGTCGAGGATTCTGAAAATTAAATGCTTTTGTTGGAATTTTCTGTGTAACTTTATTTGAAATTCAACAATGTCTCTGGTTAAATGATTGACTGTATTTTTACTTTCACGAGAAACAGTTTTCCATTGTTGTCGAATGAAAAGAAAAAGCAAACAAAGGTTAAAAACAAAAAATGTAAAAACAAAAAAAAAAATTAAGTCAATTTTTACTTAGATCAACAAAAAGAAAAATTTTATTTTACAGTTTTTATCAAATAATTAAAATTAATATAAATATGTGTATACATATGACAGAATCACATTATTAAGGGGCAATTAATTTTTATTAATTATCATTAAAGTATCGTATTACATCATCTAAAACAATCATGTATATAAAATTTCAGTTTAACTAAATGCTTTGAAACGTGAGGGAAAAAAAATCTTTTAAAGTTTTGACCCAAGTCGCTAAGAATAAAGCCAACGTTGCTATATCTGTAATTCTTTAAATAATTAGATTCATTCAATTAATTTTAATAAATTATAATTAAATTATCGTATTGTCGCCCAAAATAATCGTGTATATAAAATTTCAGCGCAAATGAGCACTTTAAAATGTGAGCAAAAACCTTTTAAAATTTTGACACACAAGTGGACAAAGTGATGTCAACGGGACTATATCTGTAGTTCTTTGAATAATTAGTTTCAATCAATTAATTTTTATTAATTATAATTAAATTACCCTATTGTCATCCAAAATAATCGTGCATATAAAATTTCAACTCAACTGAATGCTTTAAAATGTATTTTATTAACGATTGAAAATTTGAACAAGATATAGGGAGATTGTGAACTAATTGTAGGAATTGAATAAGTTATTGTTAAAAATGATATAATACTAAATTGTATCTTAGATATTTATAATCTTCCTTTAAATCACAGACAAAAAAAATCGAAGTAATAACTCAGTTTCATAGTGGCTTTAGTAAGGTTAGTATTACTATCGTTTAACCTCATTCAAGAAATGATTTGCATCCTTTTTAATTGATATAAATTTATACAAATAAACTCCCTAATTACTGAATTAAGAGAGAAAAAACTTTAATTTGAAACTAATTGTTAAGCTGTTTCTAAACTTCAAGAAATGAAAAGAGAAAACAAACTCTTTCCGATATAAAATTATGACTTATTAGAATCTTGATTTAGCGTTTCTATTAGTTTCATGTTACCTCCACTTTCAAAAAATTAATTCATGTTTAGTTTCATTAAAAGTATATTTATGTGAAATATCATTGCTTGACAAATTTTAATTGGGAAAATATAATCAAGGAATTCCCTCTCGTGAATTATAGGCATATCATGAGTTCGATCCTAGTACCACTGAAGACCAGCCATGTAGGGAAGCGATGCACGTTAAATCTGTCGAGAGCTCAAACGTCCTCCCGTTGGTGTGGTGTGGTAGTTAGGAGAGGGGGTGCCAGCTCAGGTGTCGTCCGCGTCACTTGACCATGGTTCAAAATTAGGCGGACCGTCCCCAAAAGCCCTCGTGTAGCTGAACAGTGGGACGTTAATATTCACTCACTCATGAATTATAGTAATATGAGTTTCAGTGTTACAAAAAGTACCATCAACTTTTAAGAAACCTTTTCGGTATCAACGCAATTGATAGCGTCTTTTGATTTCGCCAAATCAAAAGACGCTACTGTTTCAAAAAATGTCGCCAAGTGCTGTCATTGCTATTATTATTATGTTTAAGCTTGCATGGAGCTGCAAACCTTCTATTGGCTGCATATCGCACCATTTAGGGACGTGTTTTGATTAGATTAATGGTGACGGTATAATACGTAATTACGCTTTTCAAATATGCACTCGTTAAAATATTAAATAATGTTTTTCTTTATTATTTGTGGGTTTTTTTCGAAAATTTACAATAATTTATATTTCATTTTAGTATGTGTTATTATATAGTTGTTTCCGTATTATAAATTTATATAAAATAACCCCCCCCCCCAAATGTTATCTATTTTAAATTAATCATGAAAACGATTCTATGATTTCCTACTTACAATTCCCTTTTATAATGCCCACACATCGCGACTTAATTTTACCCCACCAATTCCAAAACATAAGCAATCGCACACGGGTTATTCATCTTTTCCCCTGATAAAGTCATAACAAACGGCTTTTTAAAAAGAAACATAATCAGACAGCTAAATTATAAGCTTTACTTATTTATTACCAACATTTGCTTCCAGTCAGAACGGGGCGCACACAGAGAGAAAGAAATAAAAGAAAAAATCACATTTGTTCTACTTTTCCTTCCTTTCATCCACGTGTTCTTCATTTCCTTTTGAATTGGAAAGCTCTGTTCGGGGTGCCCCTCCCTCTCAATTAAAGGTAGGTTCTCATAAGACATCTGCTGCATTACAAGCCGGTGTAATTGAAGAGAGAATCATTGATCCCTCATTGTACCTCTTACGCCTTAAAACCTATAATTTTCGCTTATTGATAGATTAATAGTACGCGTATATTTATACACTTGTTACTCAATGTTAGTTCTGTATTTAAAGATGAGTGATTTTCAAGTTTGATGCGGCGTCAACGGATAACGAGATGAGTTTATACGATTCCTCTACTTAACTTCGATTGATAGTCCGAACGAGTGCAATCGGTCTATTATCGATGAGTATGGATTGGTAGATGAATCTTGAAATTTCTGATAAATTGGGCTGTGCATAATCTGAAAGATTTTGTTTTTGTATAATGTTAAAATTTTTTTAAGGGTCTCTATTTGCCACCATGGGGGATATTATTTTAGCTTCCTAATAGATGAAGTAAATACATGTGACGTCATAGTCACATGATAAATACAGTCACGTGTCTCAAGCCAATCAGTTCAAGTATTTCACTTACCAGTTTTTCAAGTGAAAACTTCTTTAGCGGCGTTGGGCACTTTTTGGTAGGGGAAAATCTTATGGGTTCGCGTCACCGACATGCTCTGACTGGCGCACGCGCAGTGTGCTGTTCGCCTTAGACACTTTTTGGATTTGTGAAATCTCGTGCGTTCGCGTCACCAACATGCTTATAGCAGTATATCTGTAGATATACAGCTGACGTTTAGTGCTGTGTATATCTTATAAGTGAAATTGAATGGATTTAGTGAAAAGTTCAATGTGTATATACTGTGCATTGCTCATTGCGATTCCGAGAATGGGCAATACATATTAATGTAGTTGCCGTTTATATTTCGCCTGGAAAATCTATGAGACAGATACAACAATTTTAATTCGAAAATTTGATGATTTATACAAAAGAAGGTTCTGAAATACTCGAAAAAAGATTTGGCGAAAAATATGATAATATACCGATGATTTTAAGTGGAGACTTCAATACTAACTTTGCAGATGATAAAAATCTACCACTAATTGAATTTCTAAATGAAACACTTAATATAAATGTATCCAATGATCGAAAACTCAGTACTACAAAGTACAAAACGACGATCGATGCGGTTTTTACGCGATACTTGGATAAATTAGAATCAAACATTTTTCTTTCTTACTTTAGTTACCATACGCCTATTGTACCTTTTTTAGAACAAAATGAAATGATTGAAAGTACAAAAAGTCTAAGTATTGTTGAGATTAATAATAACAATGATGCAAACAATTAAAATGTTAAAAATCAAGTACATTGAAATTTAAGTAAATACAAATACTATCCATAAATAATATGATTGTATTTTTATTGTTATTTCAATTAAATTGTATTTATATTTTGTCATGATCTTGTACAGCCCGTAATATATTTGAATAATAAAAAACCATATAAACATGCATTAAGTTGTTGCTCGGAGTGTCAATAGATGTGAAAACCAGATTGATGTTGATAATTTTAATTCAAACATTATGAAATTTCAAATTTTAATACTTAAAGTTCTAAGTTTTCACTTCTATCGGCAGTCTTTATAACTGCCAATTTTTTTTATTGGAGCTTTCATTTAAAAAGTACATAATTATGTACATTTTAAATGAATCTCATGTTGCAGTTCTTATGAAATATTTGCCATATGTATGCTGCTCGGCGGGAAAATGGTTGAGTACCCCTGAGTTAGACCATTGTATAACAAAGAAATTTTCCTAATTATTCAGATATGTTTTGCAAAGTGTAGCTGTGTTATTAGTATTATTTATGAGTATATTCACTTTAATTTTTAATAACTTTGCCTGTTGTAAAGAATCTCTATTTATTTCCTTTTATATAATAACTATTTTCGCTGGAAAATCAATTGCATAATACTAATTTGATTGAAAAAAAAAACGCCTTCGAATTAGAAGTGAAATTTCCTTTTATTAACACATACATAAACCAAAAAATATAATTGTATTAGATTCCATATAAAATCTCATCAATGGCGTATGCTACAGGGATTTGGCTGTTTTTGAACGCAAACACATTGACAAAGCAATGGTCATTTATAAGCTTAAGCGACTAAAGAATGAGATATTAGAGCCTTTCCCTGCGCCTCCCACCAAATGATTCGTGCTGCCGTGGACCTCACGTACCCCTCCCATAACTCAAAAAGCTCTCAGGAAGTCTATTGTATCGAGAAAATTAATAACGGGAGAAAATATGTGTGAGAAGGAAAAACACATGCCGTAATAAGATCCAGCAAATAGAATTTTTCTCAAAGCAAATACGTGCTCTGCACTCGCAAAACCAGGGGAGACGACACCCCACACACATGTCATGGATCGTGCCGAAGTCGGACTTACGCACAAATAGAAGGGAAAAAAGGTGAAAGGATCCCCACACAAAAAGTTACCGCCTTAGGATTGCGTGTGTTTTCATCACACCAAAATCCACACTGTGAATTTCGAAATAAAGAAAAAAAGGAAGAAATACCCCACTGAGAAAGCGACAAGCGTTAATTGGTTATCCGTGAACACCAGATGTCCGCTTAATTCGGAGGGAGGCCACCAGACACCTTCCGTTTAAGGTGCTTCCTGTTTTGAGAGTGCTCATCACGTTGTTTCTAATTAGAAAACAGGATGAGAGAAAAAGAAAAGTTGTTGGAAGAAATCGTGAAGGAATTGATTTGTAATTCGATTGTGGGACAGTTGAATTGTGGGTAATTAAGGCTCTTTTCGGAGAAAGGGAAGAATAAGTCAATTTAATTGTTTTGTGTTCTTGTTTGCTTATTTTTTTCATTGAAGAGAAAAATTTAAACGTAAGGCCATTAGCATTTCATTATTATTGTTTAAGAAATGGCGCCTTTTTGGAAGAATTTGAATCAGGGCCGCACACAGGAATTTTTTAAGGGGGGAAGGGGTTCAGGGTCAGAGCACCACCATTCTCGTATTATGCTCCAATACGCCATATTCTTTTAATTTGTTGATTTTTCAGAAAAAACAGTAAAAATCAATAATCGAATAAATAATTAGCATTAATTAATAAAATGAATTATTAATAATAAATATTTAATTACATTTTACGAACTATATACATAGTTATAATAAATCGAAAAAAATTAAGAGCTTTTGGGAGAGTGTCAGGATTTGAAGCCCCCTTTCTTGTGTGTGCCACTGATTTGAATTAATTATTATAAGCTCTTGATATTCAATTTGATATAATGAAATTTATATATGCATTAATTTATGCATGTTTATATGTATGATTGTCTGAATATGCATTTTATTATTTATTCTCAATATTATGTGGTAAAAATTCAGAGGTGAGAAAATATAAACGAAATTGATTTAATTCAAATTGTATCCCTGTTTTTACGGGACTATTGTACACTTTATACTTTAAAGAAAGGTTGTAATGGATTCTCTTTGGATCCTTCTAATAATCCTCATGGAGGAACTTTTTCTACGCTTTGTTTGATTGGACAACCTCTTTCTGTAAAGAAACACTGATTTTTGCTCTTCAAAAATTTTGAATTCCCGTTATTTGAACTTTTGAGTGTAATGTCAATCCTAATGAAATTCTGTCTCACTCCTCAAGCCTAAGCTAGTCAATCTGAATGTAGTATAAAACCCATCTAACAAAGTAAGAAACCGTTTTTACTCAAATCTGTTCGCTTGACGTAACTGGGCAATTGGACCGCGAAGCGATCCTATATCCCATATCTGAATGTTTTTAGATGCCTGATGAAAGTTGTAGTCCCGTGTTGATAGGAAGCTACCTTATTGGTGGATCGAACGTGGAATGGGGGAGTGGCTAAGTGGTGCTTGCATACAGAGTCCAAGGGAGAGAAAAGTGAGTCCTGAAGTTGAGACGAGTGACTGCTTTGCTATTGGTCGAGAGGGTGATTACTCGAATCTAAGCCACCATCGATTCTATGCCACACCCCCAATTCTCTACACATTTTTGAGAAAAAAATATAAAAAATTCTGCAAAAAAGTACATAAATATCCGATATTTCAGAAATTTTTTTAAAAATTCTTTTTTTATGTGAAATAATTAGAAGTTAATAATTTATTTTATCAGTATTGAAAACATTCAAATACATACATAAAACCTATAATTACTCTAAAAGTCAGTTTCATGTTTCGAAAATGATTTGTCACTCCCATTGGTACAGCAGACATCGGAATTGGTGCCGGCGTCACAATTTTCCCACATGGTGTCGGCTTCCTTGCTATTCAATGCATTTGTTAAGTGACATTTTTTTAAAGAAGAATGTAAAAGAATTATGAAAGACTGTTGAACATTTTCCAAGCAAAAATTATATGATTTCGCTTACACCATCGACGTATATTTGTTTCATCCGTGTCAAATTTTCAGTAGCCACTGCTCTGTTTCCGTTATTTTCTGTTTATAAAATTACCTCCCTTTTCATACTTGCGTCATAGTGAACTTGTCTTGATGCTATTACCGATATGTTCGATGTTTGGGTGATTAAAAGTAAGCGTATACAAAAAAATTCCTAATTATGAATAAACAACGATGTTTAGGGTATACTGAATACTGGAGATGAACTGCAGCATGGGATAAGTCCTCGATTCAAGTGGTCAGAATGAAGGGTTACATTTTTTCCTTTTGAAAGTAGTGGAAACTCAATTTACCTCCATCCTACAACTGTTTTGCTTTCAATTCTAAAACGCTCCCAATTTTCAGTAACATTTACACTGGAAAAATAGGGCTTCTTAGATTCGAATAAATACGGTAATTACAATAAAGGTTCCTCTCTGAAGAAATACATCTTCTCTCCTATATTTGAAAATAATTCCAAATATTTCTTAAAAATATGAAAAACACCAAATAAATCATTAAAACTGATATAAAATATTATCGCCAATGATATTTCTTAATTTTATTTTGAGCTTGCATCTGTCTTACTATTAAAATGTTTTTTATAAGCCAGAATATCTCTAGTTTACCATTTAATACATTACTAGCACTTCTATACCAATGATCACATGCAACAATCCTGGATTAGTTTCACCCAAAAAATTTTAATTGCTGTATAATTTTTAGTTTAGTAAAAAAAAAAAATCACACCCAAAATAAATTATATTTAAAAAAAACTAAAAAACACACTTTTATAGTTAATCGAACTAAAAAATAATTCTGTTTTTCAGAGTAAAATGATTAACGAGAAAACTAATGTCATTTTGGTAAAGCGTGGCGTGTTTTGTACTATATTTTTACACTAACTCTGCATTTCGGAATAGAGCTAATAAGAAATTATAATAATTGATATATATCGAGCACCCCACGCGTTTATCACAATGACAATTATCTTCTCGTTAATCATTTTATTCTTTTATTAAGAATTATTTTTTACTTTTTAGTTTGATTAACTATAAAAGCGTGTTTTTTAGGTTTTTTTTAAACTATAATTTATTTTTCATTTTTTATTTCGATCTACAATAAAAGCATGTTTTTTAATTTTTTTTAAGCTATCATTTATTTATTGATGAATTAATCTTTTTTGTTTGTTGTATTTGTATTAACCATCTGCGTTTTCGCTTTAAGGTAGTAACTTATTCTTTTAGTTGCCAAATCGTTAATCTTGATGATCCTGATCAGGACAATGAAACAAAAAAAAATTAAATTATTGTATTGTCATCGGTCCTTGACAAGTGTGCAAAATTTTGAATTCATCTGACTTTTTAAAGTGTATAAAAATCGAGTTCAAAGATTACGTTACATACAGGTGAAGCTAATAAAAGCGCTTTAAAAACACAAGAAAGTGAAACATATGTGTATGTACGTAAAATTTTTTTTTGCTTTTATATTCTCAAATAATGCTGTTTAGCTTCATATTATACATTAAGACATGCATGAAGTTGTCATTTTTTCGGGTACATAAAAATCAATAGTATACTTATTATTCAAAAGATAGAGACTAAAAATAACTTTTTCTTTACCGGAACTTGGAATAGCAGAATGATACAAAATTGGTTCTGAATTAGACTGAGAGTAGTGATAGGACAAATAATATATTCTAATTGCTAATTTACTGATAATATATATATTTCAGACATCTGTATGCTGATTACTTCGAAAGCATATTCCTCTCTGTGGTTATCAGTAATAGAAGATTTAGCTTTCGTTTGTTCACATTCCCGCAAAACCTCCAAAATAGTAAATGATTTATTAGGAGTGCAAGAATTGTAATGTAGGACTCAATGTAGATTCCTGTTTTAAAATTTTTCATACTAAAAGGAATTTTAAGAAACATATTTAGTTTTCAAATGTATGATTTAATGAGTATGTATAGCAGGGTTAGGCAGACTTTTCCAGGGCCACTTCTAATTTTTTTCAATGTGTTGCTGTCCACCCAGTGGCGTAGGTGTCGTGAGTTAAGAAAAAGGTCTATAACATTTATTATAACAATAATAAATACGGAATATGTACTTACCAAATAACTAAAATATAAAAAACTAACACTTTTAAAACCGCGTTTAAGGCAAAACGCAAGATGCAAGCATAATAATAAGAGCCACAAATATAATAATATCAAATGATGTATTTATTATCAAACATTTCAAAACATATTAAAAGATAAAACATTTTCATCTAAAGCTAATTCTTGTAGTTACAGTTAGTAGAAGATTTAGTCTGAATACTGTCAACCAGTCTTGAATATTTCAGTATATAATTACTAAATGCTTTCTTCGGGAGGTCACGTTAAATGTTTAGGTGGTCCACTGGTCGATCGCGATCGACTTAATGCTTATTCCTGATGTATAGTAATAAGCATGAGTTTCAAATGTTAAGAGTCAGTAAATAATACGTAAAAAAATAGTGACAATAAAATGTTTAAAAATTGTACTTAAACAGAAAGATACTGAAGTAAATAAAGTATGTACATACAAAATATATAAAGCAATGCTGATCGTATAATCTACAAAACATTAAATAACGCGTTCATATTTCTGTATTTTCATGGATTTACGTTTAACTGCAATAAACCCTCCGGCCTGTGAATGACGCTCGCGAAAGAAATCACGGGCCCATGTGGGGCGTTTGCGTCTTTCGTCCCGAAAGGGTTAAAAAAGCGATTACTTTCAATAAAAACATCTTAACTACTCTTCGTTACAAAGGCTACAAATAATTATTTTCCATTCCGCCAAATTTCCGTAAGTAATGAAAATCAGATAGAATATAATTTTGCTTGAGGTAAGATTTGATGATAAATGTGTCATTTAAATCATGTAAAATTTATCATGTAAAATTCATCGTGTTAGACTGAAATAGAAATCATGCATTTTATCACTAAAATTAACTTTTATTTCTGAGATTAATTTTTTCATTATTACGAAGTTAGACATTGTATATGATATAAAATTTATTTTTAGACTGACGAATTGTTTGCATAAAATTTAATTCCGATTTAATAAAACCTTAGTTTACTATGCACACATCTTTCCAGAACTTTAGCTTTTAAATTTTAGTAAATATCGTTATACTGAAAAAAACTACTCTTTCATTTTCAGAAAATCATTTATTCAGCGTTATTAACTAAAACGATAAATCGTAATTTTACACTGGTAAAAGAATTATGATTCGTCTTGTAAACTCAGAACCTGAAAAAAACTCTCATTCGGTTACAACGTAAGTTATTCAACACATTTTTAAATACATGAAAGATAATTTGTATACTTATGTTTCAGCCTGTCTCGTTCTTTTTACAAACCAGCTTTCTAATTTCTGAGCCTTTTCTATCAGTTATTCATTAATTCCCCGTTCATGCAAGCCTGTTTCATCACGCCACTTGCATCTTCTCACCGACACATTTTTATAAAATTCCTCCTCCCATCCAATTATTTAATTTCTCACATAAATATTCAACCCCACCTTTTATCTCGGTCCCAAACCAAACGAGATTACAGAAAGATTGATGAAGTTTTATATCCGTATAAACTGTATTCCTCCAGGTGACTTCTAAATCTAAGGCCAATCAAATGCCTCCCAGACTATGACAAGCAGAGAATAATAATTTAATATAATCCATTCGGCAAAGCGGAATGATAGAATCAGTGATTTCTTTTTTTTTGGAACAAGGACGGGCTCATTTATCGTCTCCAATTCAATTATTATTTCAACTACACGATATTAATGATAGGCAAACTTCATCAATTCTCCAAAGTTTCTCCTGTGGCTTGCGAAAAATGCCGCTTCCTTTTGTATTCAAAAGCAAACCCGATTTAACTTAATAATAAACTTGTTTGGCTAGCATTGGGGCAGAGATGAATAGGGTTGACCTTTGGATGTTGTGATCTTAATCGCGGTGGTATTCAGACATGCGTTGAGCCCTATCCTTTCTTCCGTTTGGATCAACTCTAGGAGAGACAATAATTTTTTTATACAGTAGGAAGGACCACACAAGTTGGGACATCACTTTCGGGAAATGCATGGCAGCTTCTGAAGCAGTTTGTAGGTCTATCAAAATCGCGGTCAACGTGTCCGTTTGGAGAAAGAGGCGTGCGTTTGGACTGTAGAAAAGCCTGTTTGAAAAATTCGAAGAATTCAGTCCGACAATTCTTTAAAAAAATATAATGACATTTTTTCTTTTTGTAAAGTTTACTCATGACATTAAAAACTTCTTGGGTATTTTTAGCGCGTTTTTCACGTAGTGGAACAAAAGCGCTATTAGGACGCAAATTTCGTCTTCGTCTTCGTTCCATATTTTGTCGTATCTCTTTCTCAGCCAATAAGCAACCAATTGACCTCGGGTTTTCGGCATTTGGCCGCATTTGTGCCCTAGATGAGCCGAATCATATTTAAATTTTCTCATAGTTTTCCCGAATTTTCCTACAAATTTTCCTGAATTTCGCTATTTTATAACAAAATTTTCTCAAATTTTACCTAGTAAATTTATTGCTTGCAAACAGTTTTTAGATTTGTGTCATTATTTCTTTTCAGCTCAATAGTAGTACATTTAGAGGAGTGGTACAGTACTACTTTCTGTGAGTAAAAAGTTCATTAGTTGCATTATTGTAAAATACAACATGTGAAAAACGCGCTAAAATTACTTGGCCATGCCAATGATTGATATCTTGTTCATTAATTTCATTGTAGTAAATGAACCTTTTGTAAGGACTGAGATGTTCTCTCAGTCCTGTCTAGAGCTGTGGGAGGAAGGGAAGGAAGACTAGCCATATCTTCCTTTCCTTTCGTGAACATACAATTTATCAAGATAATTCAAATTATTTAAACGAGACGATTTGTTCTCAATCTAAGCAATATGTGGAATAACGAAATGCGCGAATTATGAGAAAATTTTAAAAATCGACCCTTCTTATTTTAGGATCAAATCTACTATTTGAATTATCTGAGCAATAATTAAACTTTAGTGACCAATCGTCACTTTAATTCTTTCATCTATCTAATTTCTGAAATGCACTGTAAAATAGTATAATGCCTGATCAATAGCAATCTATCCTTCTCCTCACATTCTATCTCACTAGTGATTACGGTGAATCTGTGGGTATATGGGCTGCGAAGCAGCCCTCCATCCATATCTGGATTTCTGCGGTGTGGAAGATGGAGAAAGTGGGTTTTTTCCGTCTGCGAGATGCGTCTTGGCGGTTGGTTGACAGGACTAGTCCGGTAGGCATGCCTATGGTGATGGAAGTTCTATTGAATTTCTTGCTGAGAAAGTTGCATGGGATAGAGCTGAGAGGCTGCTCTCTGGTTGGATGCTGGGGAGGGGGGTGAGTAAAATGACTCCGATTGGCTGCCCTGGGGTCTCAAAAAGTTAGAATCGCGAAAGTGGGAGGAGCTTGTCCAGTTTGCATTTTAAAGTTAGGAGTGAAATAAAAAGTTAAAAGTTAAGCGAATTAAAGTTAAAAATAAAAAAATACTGAACTGAAATAATTTAAGAATTTAGAAAATTGTGCAATAAAAACTTTTATTGGGTGAAACTGAGATGCTATGGAGGATTGTAGGAATCTAGGAGAGTTCTCCTAGGCCTTTTAGTTTTTTCATGAGCATCATAAGAATTTAAATTAATCATTGCTATTATTGGTATGCTGAAGAGTTAAAGAAATTAATTGCTATATTTTGGATATGCTGCTTGAAACTATTGATTTTAAGGGAGTCTCTAAGGTATTCATTACGCATGTATCTGGTTGCTTTAGTTATCATGCGAATATAGTTATTTTGAACAGTTTCTAAAATTTTAATGTTAGTATTTGCAGCATATCCCCAAACTGGGCAAGCGTAGGCTATGATGGGGCGCATAACGGCTGTATAGAGAAGCACTTTGTTTTCTATACTTAAATGAGAGTTCCGGGAAATTAGGGGGAAGAGTTTAAACATTACTCTCCGGAACTTGTCGCGAGCCTGTGTTATGTGTTGTTTCCAAGTTAAGTGAGAATCGAAAATAACGCCTAAGTATTTAGTTTCTTGAGACCATGGGATCTGCTTGTTGTACATAAAAATTGGTGGGGGGATGGAGCGTTTTTTAGTAAAGATAACAGCAGAGGATTAATCTACGTTAACGCTTATTTTCCATTTGTTATAGATTTCGAGGAGTTGAAGATGCTTATTGATTGCGAATGAGATAGTTTTCAAATTTTTGTAAGTAGTGAGGATAGCCGTGTCATCTGCGTACATGTTAATGTTAGTAAGGGAGTAATTCGGGATATCATTAATGTACAAATTGAACAGAATGGGGCTTAGGAGAGAACCTTGAGGACACCCTGTAGATATATTATGAGGGTTAGAGAGAGTTTCGTTGATTCTGATTTTAAAGGAGCGATTAATAAGGTAAGAGTGAATAAGATTGTATGAGAGGGGGAGGGAGATCATAGGTTAGTAGCTTAAAAGTGAGGCTGTAAATCCAAACACGGTTGAACGCTTTCTGTATATCCAGAAAAACGACTCCCGTGCTTTTCTTTTTCTGGGATCCTTCAGAGATATTTTCGGTTAATCGGAGGAGGGGGTGTAGAGTAGAGAGTTTGTTAGTAAATCCATATTGGTTAGGGTTAAGAAGGTTATTATCATAGATGAAGGTTTTAAGTCTGTTAAGGTATGTCACTAGTTTGAAAAGCTAGACTATATATACCCAACCTAATCTGAATAATCAGGTTTTCTTCTTCAGAGGGTTCGCTGTGAATAAACTCGAAATGATAGACCATAGATTTCCCAAGCGGATCATGTTAAAGAAAGGACACGGATAGATCCGTCACACTTTGAAGGAAATGATGTCGTAATTTTGCTTAAATACTTTGTTGATGTTCTACCAATAATTTTATATTTTATAAGCAATTAGTGACAAATTTTATAAATTAAGTATACATAATGTTTTCTTTTCATCTTTTACCTTCATTTCAATTTAGGTCGTTTTCTGCTTCTGTTTACACTTTAACTGATAAATTGTTAATAATTTGTTTAAACATATATATATTTATAGATTTGTGGCGTTGGTTAGTTGCTGTCGTATTCTTTGAGAAATCAAAAGGACCTATTAGATCCGTAAAATAATCTCTCATTCGTATAGAAAAATTGTTGCCGTTAGCTCAAGATGTAGGACTTTTCTGCCTGTTGGTCCATGGAAGATGTTTCATTTTCCTTCTACAATTCTACAACCCAAAGGAGATATTACCCTATTCGTCACCTTGGGAATACGCTCTCTTGAGGTTGCAGGCACCCCCAAGGGATATATATATATATATGTATATTACATTTCTTTTTATTATTTTTTAATTTTACTTTATTTTAATATTTTCCTTATGTATGATGTTATTTTGGGATGGCGGAAGTTTCCATATCAACGTGTAATTGCCTAACGTAATAATTTGTTTCATAACTTAATTCATTAAAGTATTAAATTTTCTGGTTTAGATATATAGACGAACATTTTTAACTCTATGTTTGGCTTTGGTAAATAATGTAGTTTTAGCATTATTTAGTAATGTTTGCAAAGTCTTTTATATCATTTTAAAAATAATTTAATATTAAATTCAATATAAAAAGTAAAATTCAAATATTTTCAACGCAAAAAAAAGTTATACTGCAATAACTACCGGTATACATTAGATACTTATGAGCGCTCAGTGGGGTAGCCTTTATTTTTTATAACAGCTTCACATCGATGTTTCATTCAGCTGAAAATAGTTTTAAGTTCTTCCTTTGTTATTACATGATGCCAGGAAGCAATTGCATCCTCAATTAGTTTCTTTTTATTTCATGAGTACCTCATTTTGACAAGAGTTTTCAAACGGTGACACAAGTTTTCGGTAGGATTGAGGTCAGGACTGTTTCCTGGCCAGGACAACAATTCAATGATCTTAGAACGATACCAGTCTTTCGATTACTTTAATGTGTGGCAAGGAGCAGAATCTTACTGAAAAACAAGTGAAGCATTGTTGGTAAATAGATCCCTGATGGAAGGTAGACATTTGGATTCTAGAATGGTGTCAATGTATTTTCTTACATTCAGTGTCCCATCGATGATATGAAGACCGATACCATCTGCTGATATGCATGACCAAATCATGAAACTATGTGGAGACTTTTCACAGTTGCCTGGATGCAGTCAGGTTGTAGAATTTCTCCTATTCTACACTTACATATTCTCGGCCATCACTGCCGAATAACGGCATCTTAGTTTCATCCCTCCATATAACTAGTGACCACTAATCATTTGTCCAATTAATGTGTTCTTTGACCATTGTAGTCTTCTTTAGTGCTGCTGCAAATTGAGATAATACTTTTTTCGTGGAGGAATTCTACCTCTTAATTGAACATCTGCTAATCTTTTTCTGATTGTTTTTTAACCGACAGAAACACCAGCCTCATTCAAATCCCTTCTAACGACTGTTGATGACATTCTTCTATTTTGGAGACATAGTATTTTTGTTCTACTGTCATCAACAGATGTGGTGCCCCTTTTTCGGCCTTTTCCTGCTTTGTTTTTTATTAAATTTGTCTCCTGACATCCTAAACAAAGCTTTCAGTCACCAGATGTAGTCTCTGAACCACCCACATAACTTACAATTTTAACATAGGAAAGATCACTTTCTCAACACACATCTCTTTCTAGGTATCCAATCTACTCTTTTATTTGATGTCATTGCTTCTTGACTAAACATCATTGTTGTCCTGGCTAGGAAACAGTCCTGACCTCAATGCTATCAAAAACTTGTAACACCGTTTGAAAACTCTTACCCGAATGAGGTACCCATGAAATAAAAAGGAAATAATTGAGGATATAATTCTTTCCTGACATCATGTAATAACGAAAAAAGAGCAGCTTAAAACTATTTTCAGCCCAATGAAACATCGATGTATTAAAGAATAAAGGCAACCCGACTAAGCACTGATAACTCACTGCTGTTATGAGTGTCTAATGTATATCGATAGTTATTGCAACATAACATTTCATTGCAAATATTTATATTTTTTTTAGCATTGAATTCAGAATTAATTTTTTTATAAAATGATATAAAAGACTTTGCATTTTGTGCAACGCAACATTTTCTATAAGCATAGAAACTAAAAAAACATAACAATTTTAAAAAGTGTCCACAATTTTGGCCACCACTGTATATGTACTGAGAGAGAGAGGAGAAATTAGATACGATCCATTGAACATTTGAAGATATTTTACTTAATGGTTGTTTAACAGAACTACTGTTTCCAAGCATTTTTGCTGAGGGGAAAAGAACCACCACGAAGGTGTGTAAGAAGGAATGAAAAAAAGTCTCACAATGTTTAAATTTTAAATTCACGCTTGGTCACTTCTCCTCGTGATTCCCACGCTTTTGCTATTGATGTGAGAATATTTCAAGTGGCCAGTGTCAAACTGATGACCTGCCACCCAGACACACTATTTTTTTCCTTTTCTTTCAGGGGTGTGCATCAGAGGATTTGAAAACAAAGCTTAGTCATTGAAAAGTTCATTGCCACTCCAAACAAAGAAAAGAAGTGCTTTTTTTAACATTGTCCAACCAAAATCGATGGTTCTAACAATACTTAGCTCAGATATTGTGTTAGATGGGGTATAGAATGTATATATATTGGATAAAAATAAAGGGATCACACACACATTATGTGTGTTCTTCTTATTGAAGTAATTGCGATATGAATCATATTATGAGCTCTCTTATTATGCATCCTTATCATAAGACTAAAGGAAAAACTTGAACAAAATACTACTAAAATAAGCAGTTTTTTATAAGGAATTTGTTGCAATACCTCCTCCTCGTGTTGGCTGAAGTGAATATCACACTCAGTAGTTTGAATCCCGAGGATGTTTGAAAGAAGCATGGGTAGAAAAGCCATTGTATTGATTTCGAAATGATTACAAGATTTGCATATATATAAGTTATTTTTAATTAGTTAAGCACTAGAAATGAGTTAGGGATAGGCAGATATGACAAGTTAAAGGGTAAAAATCAATTATTTTTTGTCTGAATAAGATGCGACCTTTTGGACTTAACAAAGTGAAAACCCTCCGTAATCCTTTTTCGTAAAAATGGCTACGCAAATAAGGTACAGGTACGTATTAATGTGGGTCCACGAACATCTATTCTTCTCTATAATTAGCTATAATTTTTAATCTATCTTATTGACTATTTATATTCTATACGTTAGTGACGCTCACTTGGAGACGTTGTTCAAGCACACACTGCCAATTTTGCTGAACGCAATATATATGTATACATTTAAATAGGTTAAAAAGCAAGACGGTCTAAATATGCATCCAAACTTGAAATCTGATTTTAAAATTTAAATAAATAGCATAAAATATCAAAAAGATCCTTCGTAACACCCTTTTATAAGCTTCCCTTGTATGTAACGGAATCTTTGAACTCAATTTTTAACCACTTCAAGAGGTCAGATTGAAACGAGCTCAAATCCCTTCTACCCTGTGACCCAGCTAAAGATGTGGAAGGAATTAAAGGATCATTCGACATGATAAATTCCAATTATTTTATTTATCACTATAATCGACTCAAACACAAATAACACTTTTAATAGGATAATTCAGTCAAGCAACAGAGAGAAGAGACGAGATTCGCGTTTTGGGGAGAATATGTTCAATAATGCGGCTCTTCTCTCTCTCTCTCCTTAATATTATTTTACACGGAAGATAAATATTTAATGTCTGTCTAACAACTTCAACACTTTAAACATCCACGTAATATGAAGTTGACAGTACCTGAACTTGGCAGTCTTCTAGTCAATTCAACTTATCTTTAACACTTCCTGAGTATAATCTTTTACCTTGTAATTATCTTGTCACCTCTTGTTAGCTAAATTTCTGACCTTCTAACTTTCTGTTTACCTATTCTCTTCACTGCTAATTCACTAACTATTCACTATTCTCTTCACTTCTAATTCACTCAAAATTCACTAACTCTTAAACTCGCGAAGTAGGAATATATATAATAAACTTAATTTGCATATCACGTTTCCTTCTTTAGAAGAAGATTGGTTAAAATTTGCTGGCCCAAAAGAATACCCAAAAGAACTTGTTAATTGAAGGTCGCATATAGATCCGTCACAAGATTAATTCGAGATTTTGCTCACTTGTCCAGCATGCATGGCAATACAATAATTTAATAATTTTTTCCATTGTTCTGATTAGGATCATCTGGATTAACTATTCCCCAATTTCAGATACCACTTCTAGATTTGGCGACTAAAAGATTAAGTTACAACTTGGTTCGATTAACTATATATATAAAAGGGTTTTTTTTTTAAAAAAAATTTTAAACTATAATTTTTTCAAATGAGGATCACAATAAACACGCATTTCTTAAAATCGGGAGCCATGATAATAGATTGGTTTGTTGGTTTTGCATTAAGGTTGTTTTGGTTACTCGATGGTTATCAGAGGCTGTGGTTAAAAGTGACAAAAACAACATTTGAACTGATATTACAAAATCTTAGTTTTCCCATTTTTTTTTTTAAACCCGTCTAAGTTATCGAGCAAAGGTTCCATTACTCCACTAGACGGTCTTTAGTGCGTCATGTCCAAGATGTGTATTGCATAGTTTATCATTTGATTATCACGACCCAAGGACCTTCAAAGCACAAGCACTCTAAAAGCACAAATAATCCTTTGCAAGATAATTTACCTCAAAATACAGGTTCTTTTAATGAGATACAAAAAATGACGTACAACAATATAAACACCAATCCGTACAATTAGTTTTAAAGGGAATTAAGATTGATGCAATAAAAGTTTAATAAAAATGAATTACTGTCTTTGACAGACATACACATATAGAAATGTATTATCTGATTGATCAAAATTTCAATTGTCTTTTTATACAACATACTGTTGGTTTTGATTCAATATCGACGATTAGTGACTATGTATTGGACATAAAGCAGCTTTTCTCAAACTGTGGGGTGCGCTCCCCTAGGGGCGTGATAACTCTACGAGGGGGGGGGGGCACGAGCATATTAAAAAGTCGAAAACAAAAGATTATTTAACAAAAATTATTAATTTACTGAAAGCACACAAACACAAAATACATTTTATAATGAAAAATAAAGTACACATTTACATTGATAAAGTATACTTATAAATGTACAGTACTGCACAATGTATTTTATAATTAATTTAACAATTCTAAGTTAAAAACACTTTTAATAATTACCAATGACCCCTTGGGCTTGTCATATATACTTATATACAAATATTAACATTTATCTTGATAATTTGTACGGTTTATTATTAATCTCTTAACTACTGATTAAAATTATGCAATTCATTCCCCAATGCCACCGTTTTCCAAGTAGGCGCACGTAGGTGATGTATTGGGAGGGGGAGAGAAAAAAGAAAGAAATAAGTAAATCCTTCTAAAATACTGTGTCAAGGTCCTTTTATTACAATCCAAGGCCTTCGGAAAAATTATTTGGATAGCGTGCACAGAAAAGTTAATACTTCGAAAAGACGTATATATACGTCCGAGCAATTAACACCCTGGCTGAGCAAGGCATTTATATATGTCGGTGGCACTTATGTGAGGTGTTAACGCCCGCCTTTCTTTTGACGATGTCATCGATAGGTGGCGTGCCTGTTCCTTTATATAGTGCATGTTTTGTAAATAAAATTCAGTGCGTGTGTTTTACAGTGTACTTGCTTGTGTTGTGAATTTCTGTGTCTAGTGCGTGCGTAAATAAGAGGTTAGAGTCGTATAGTAGCTTCAGCGTTAATGGATAGCATTATTGAATTCAAAACATTGTGTTGTTGTATGGAGGGGGACGCGATCAAAATTATGATTGAATATTGGGTCGCAAATATTGAAAGTTTGAGAAGCACTGACATAGGAAACAAGGTGGTAAAATCAGAACAAAGCAAATTAAATGATTTGGGCGAGAATAACTAAACCACGACAAAAACTACTTCATATAAGACAACAAAGTATTAGATCAAAGAAATTGTGACATAGCTATTTACACAGCTTTAGATTCATATATATCAACCGTCAACTATCCGACGTGTAACCAAAATTTCTCACTTTGTCGTGGGTATAAGTTTGGAGAGTAAAGCTCCAACTCAGATATCAACCTAGCCACTTGACCAGGGTTCAAAATCACGAGGTATGTCGTTCGGCAGCCTCGTGTTTTTTCTGAGGGACACTCAACCGAAGTGTAACTAATATTTCGATAACCTTAAGCAGATAAACTAATCAAACGAAATATGAACTCACGATGTCCTTAGCACTGATTATTTCTCAACTGTGCACACCAACAAGAACACTTGCAGTGGTGTCAGAAATATTGCTGATTAGAATTCTGAAGAGTAAAGTTGTTTTAATCCTGGGAACTGATTGGAATTGAGCCCAGATTACTAGACAAGATATAGCTGGAGACGTCTATAAAAAAGCGTCGGGGTGTTAACCTGGCTGTTACTTGCAACACACAACCGGGAAACACGGCCTGAGGTTGCAATTTCATTTGATAGCCAGATTCCTTTGGGTGTGATTTTCCATATTGTAGTTGAATATCAACAATAATATTTGCCATCTTGTATTGTTTACATAACAACACCCGTGATAACACAATGAAATATTCGCATTGCAAGAAAATGTTGTCAACAAGATAATATCAAGTGAGCAATAGCTTGCATAAGCACCAAAGGGTTACTTTTAACTATGTATTCTGTATCGTCCAATATTCTGCTGCAATTTTAATGTTTTTCGATATATTTTTATTTGATATATGTACTTTACATTTACAAAAATTTGCTCCACTAAAAAAAATTATTTTTAATACTTAATTTTTCCTCGTGTATCTAATATCTATTATTGAAGCAAAATGGCATGTGCACAGTTTTCATTGATATCATTTTTCAGAAACAATTTAACGTATATATTAAGCGTATGAAATCTGTTATTTCATAAAATAATTAGGTACCTCATGAAATAACTACATCAGTTAAGGATTATAACACATTATTGGATTCAACTTCTTATAATAACGATTGCTTAGTCATTAAAGTATTACATACGGCATATAATTTGCGCTTGGGCTAAAATTTTTGTAATATTTTTTAAACAGTGGGTTTTATCCAGCAGTACTAGATAACCTAGCAATTTATACACACTGTAACTATTGGTTCTCTTTATATTCTGTTATTTTTTTATTACTGTTTAACTAATCTGACAATAATATTATATCATAAGTATTCTGTTTTTCTTTATTATTTGTCAATTAATCAATTCGTAATTAGAAATGTATATTTTGAGACGTTGTTCGATACTTGGTTGTTGCGTTCAATCAGTAGCGCACGCAAAAAATTTTCAGGAGGGGGGCATGATCGAAAGTCCCCCAACTCGTATCATACCTCATGACAACACCAATTGATTCTTCTGGTTTTGTCGATTTTGTTAATAAAAAACAGTAAAAAATAAATTATTGAATTAATAATTAGCATTAATTAATAAAATATATTGTTAATTACAAGTACTTAATTAAATTTTACCTTATATATATATATAGGATTGTCATCAATCGAAAAAACGCTGAAGGGTTTTGGGGGGTCCCAACCCCTAGGACACCCCCTTTTGTGCGCCACTGCGTTCAATTGTTTATTTTTCACTTTAACAGTCTGTCATTAGTTACTTTACGGGATACCAACTCATTTAATCAAATAACTAGGTAAAGTGGGTGATTATTAATTTATTACATATTTTTTAACTGATTTCATTAGTTATATTAAGAAATCCCTAGGTATAATAATAAATGAATTATATAATTGATTAATGAAGTAACTGAATTATGCGCCTTAACGATATCATATATATTTTGATTAATGCTTCATGAGCAAAATATTTGGAATATTAATAAGAATTACCGTAAAATACCCCTTTTAACATGATGCAGTTGCAAGTATTTCATTGTACAGTAAATAATCTTTATCTCCCCTGTCGTTTTTACTTCTATCAACTGCACGGCGCCATGGATTTGTTTATTTTATTATCTCTAACGAAGCTGGAAAATAAAACTTATCGGTTCCGCTAATTTGTTAGTGTTTGTATCGTATCGATTGTGCTGTATTGATTGTCTGAATCACAGACACAGAGCTTTTAGGGAAATATGCCCTATTTGATAAACGTAAGTCAAAATAAGCTGCTTTCGCTCAAAATAAAACTTATCAATTTTTGATTTAAGTGCTTTTACCGATAATGAGAAATTGCAAAACAGAACAAAAAAAAATTTCTAAAAATATTTATACAAATTTTTATCATAGAAGAGAAACGTCTGGAATAATATACCTAATGCAGTAGCGCACACAAAAGTTTTCAGGGGGGGGTCCATGGTTGAAGTCCCCCAACTCGTATCATACCTCAAGACAACACCAATTGATTTTTCTGATTTTGTCGATTTTGTTCACAAAAAACAGTAAAAAAAATTATTTAATTAATAAGTAACATTGACTAATAAAATAAATTGTTAATTACAAGTGCCTAATTAAATTTTACGTTATATATATATATATATAGGATTATCATCAATCGAAAAGAACTCAGGGGCTTTGGGGGGGTCCAGACCCCTAGGACACCCCTCTTGTGTGCGCCACTGACCATGAGAATATAAAGAAATAGATACAGATATAGGCTTAAAAGTTTATATCGGTTTAAAAATAAATAAAGCTGATATTCTATAAATAACTGTAAAAAACTTTAAATTTTGCTTGGGAACATACAAATTTTAATCTTATTTTAAAATACTAGGGGGTGGGAGCACCTAACGGTAGACCCACCCCCAAAAAATTATACATGTGTTCACACTCATTGCTCAAAGTGTAAAGCAGTAATTTACATATATTACGTAGTTCTATTTATTTAATCTTCTATTCGCAAAATTTGTCCTTGGATGTCTTCTTCATCAGTTAAATTCTTCTCTGAAGCTGCATCGTCCAATACTTCATTGATGATCCATTGCCGAAATGTCGCTTTATACATTCTGTGATTTTGCCTACCCCTTTCGTATAACTTGCATCATTACATTAGAAAAAAAAAATTCATTCTGCTATGTGGAAATTTCGTGAGTACCAAGAAACCTACCTACCAGAGAAAAAAAATTCACTAAAAATGCATCCCACACGATGTACCAGGAATTTCGCATTCACAGAAATGGTTTTAAAACAATATAAAAAAACCATCGTTTTGCTTCATTGAAAATCAAAGCTCTGCCCCCGAAACCATTCGCAACGCTTCAAAGCTCGGCCGCTCGTGGAGGTCATAATACTTGTCGCGCAGGGCGTGCTGTGTGGAGGGCTCTTCTGTACTTAAAGGCATTATTCTCAAATAGCTACCACAACTTTACACCCCTCTTATTTTAGAGTAAGCCGCCCTCTAATTCAATTCTAAGCGGCTGATCGTTAAAACGCCGCGAAAAACAATTTTCTCATAAAAGACACACCCACTTCATAGATGGTCTCTTCATTCCAGCCGTAGGTGGTTCTTTTTTGCCTTTTCGGAGAGAGAAAAAATGTTTGTGACGCAATAAATTTCGAGTTAAATCATAAACGCTGGATATTAATTTTAAATTTATCTTCTCTTGTGTGTTTACACGAGACAGCACTTAAGCGTTCCAGGCATTTATGGACGTTTTAGAATCTAGCTTGTAGTAAAGTCTGAAAAAATTCGAATTAGTGTGAATTATCACTTCCCACCCCCATATATATCGCAATATAAATAGTTTTTTTTGTTATAGAATAAAAGTCTTGATTAAAAAAGGCCACATTAGATTGAAGGATCCTTACGAACGAAAACAATACCCATATACTTATACATTTTAAACCAACGATACTCAACCTGTGGCCCGGGGGCCGCATGTGGCCAAAGGATCATCTTGAGTGGCCCGGTCATGGTCCGTTTCACTGACAAACTCAATTATTTAAGAACAAAGCACTGAAAATTTAGCTAGAAATTCTATCAATCAAGCTATCAAATGTATAATTTTTGCTATCGATGTCGTCGTGTTGGTATGAATTGAGAAATATTTTTTTTTTCTTTTTGTAACTGCAACAGCTCATAACAAATAATACTGGAGTAGCGACCATTTTATGAGGGAAACTAATTTTTAATTAACCCTCATGTTTTCCAAGTAAAAAATATGTAAATGATATATGTTGTTTCAATACGGTTGGGATCTTGACCATTTTGTGCAGAAAAGCAAACATGGATCGACAACTTCTTTGATTTGTCGTGAAAATGTTATATTTGAAAAATATAATTTTGCTCGTTATTTCACTAAGCATAAATCTTTCAATAGCTCTTTTTCTTGAGGATCTTTTTCAAGACGAAATAAATTGTCTTAATTAAAAGAAATCTTTGCAACAGCAACAAAAGCATCCTATAAAATTTGTTACATTTTAGTTATTGAGAAAAAATTAAATTGTTAATTATAAACATATCAATTGATATTGAGATTGTTAGAGTGTTTCTTAAATGCTTCCGATGTACTCTTTGATAAATTTAGTTACTTGTTCAGATATTTTTTTATAGTAAAATCAAAAAGTATTTGAATATCTGAAGTTGCACAAGCCCGTCTGAACTAATTTAAAAAAAGATAATCCTGATTACAGCCCGGAATTCAATAAAAACTCTTTGCTACCATCCTACACTTGATAAATTAATATCTGAAATAAAAATATATATAAGTGAGGCTTTGTCAAAAAAAAATCAAAGTACCAAAGTACAATGCAGTTTTGTTTTTATGACAGTATAATGCAAAAAGGGACTTTGGATCAATGACAAAAGGAAATCGAAATTACTCTTAACTGTGTAAAAAATGCCTTAAATCTATTTTTTGTTAGTTAAGTTTGATAGAATTTATTATTGTTTTAAAATAAAATGCAAAATTATGAGTTTTAATATTTTGATCAATTTTCCGTATTTTAAATATCTTTGATGTTGTAACCTCCCCCCCCCCCTCCTTTCATTAATTTTCACGTGGCGGCCCGCGTGAAATAGCTGTTACATTTATGTGGCCTGGCGGAAAAAAAGGTTGAGCACCCCTGTTTCAAACTGTTAAACATAATTTTAAATCTATATTGTCGTTTGTTTATAGCACGATTATGGATTTTCTACAACTTTCCCAAATGTTTAGGTTTTTACAGGTGCAAAAATATTCTGAACTGTGTTTCATTTTTATAAAATTAAGAAAAAGTGTGTGTGAACTCAATTACAGTCGGGCCTCTATTTAACGAAGTTGCTGAATCCTTGGAAAAAATGAAATCATTATATGAAAAAAAGTTAAATAGAATTTCATACTTTCCAAATTCTTGGTTTTGGTTCCAGGAAAAAGTTCGCAAAGTAGAAGTTCATAAAATGGAAGTCTGTCTGTTTTTTAAACATATCGATATAGTTGTCCAGTATCCACAATAATCAGATATCGTATCCTTGCATAATTGACATGTAACAAATGCTTTTATTTGATATATAAAGAGATTGTTTTATTTACCAAAAGAGTATCTTGTTATTCACATGACATTGGTAATATTTCAAATGTATACATGATTGACATACTTTTAATAAAATAAAGTAATAATATTGTGTTGTTCTTACAACATTCCTGTCTTTATCTAAGTCCTATAATCCAGTGGTCTTCAAACTTTTCAATTCACAGAACACCTAGAACTTGAAGGTGTTTTTGTGATACTCCTAGAACTAGAAAATACTTAGAAGAATATATCTCAAAATAATATTTAAAGTAGATCGCCATGTTATAGGTACTTTGTGTAAAGGCAATTAAAAGAAGTATTGCATTTATTATTAAAAAATTCTAATCTAACTCTTTAATATAATTTACTCATTAATAATAACAATTTCTGATCCAAGTTCTCCTACCCGTGAAATATATTTTGTAATTGGGATATGTGTTTACTTTTTTTTCACACAAATTGTCTATGTCTATTGAATTTATCTGCAGTCTCGTTTCATATTCTGCATTTTTATTTATTTTAATACTTTGATTTAGTACTCCACTTAAACACTATTTTCTGAATGGCATTAAAATTCTTATAGCTGTGTGAGAAATACTGCGTATTTTTCATGAATTTGCAACCTAACATTATTAGCTGTTCTTGCTTAAATTTAGATTTTAACATCGAACTGGTTGACAAGTTGTTTCCTATCCTTCATTATAGATGTTTTTCCCCACAATTGCAAAATGGTGCATTTTCCATTAGAAAATTGTTTAATTATGCAAGACACTGTTAATTAACGAGTATAAAATTATCTCATGGAACGCAAAATAGTAAATAACAGAATATTCACAATCTAGTGGGAAGCATATATAAAAAGATAAAACATTTTAACAAAAGTTTAAAAGGTGTTGAAATATAAAGTATATTACATATAAATAAAATGCTCCGTTTTAATAAATAGGATGAGTTTTAGATACTTGTAATTATACAAACTTCATAGAAATAATAATTTTGCATACATATTTATATGTTTCTTTTCAATTTTTTTCCTGTGACTCGTGGAACTCCAGGTTTCCGAGGAACACAGTTTGAAAATCACTGCTATAATTGAATAAAATCTTACGAGTGAAAAGTAACTAATATTGTAAATAAAATATTCCCTCCGAAATAAGCCTTCTTCTCTTTAGACTTAATTTGAATTTCTCTTTTCACTTCTGAAAACGCTGTCCTATCGTTTTAACATAGATTTGGATATTTTCGGTGATATATTTTACTCTCTTTATCACACACTCTTTTAAAATGGGCCCATCATTAATGTTGTATGGAAACAATTCCAAAAAATAAATTTTACCTTAATTTTAAATACGAACTTTTTCATTCGAAGAATTCCATTTGTAAAAAAAGGAGCATGTATTAACCCTTTCACAACTAAGGGAAACATGTTTTCCATTTTAAAATTAGTGATTGTCGTATTTGTTTATAACCTTATCTGCATTTTTACACAGAATGTCAAAAACAAAACATACGTCGAACGCAATAACGTAAACGTGAGCGTTCCGAAAAAAACAACTGTCAAACCAATTGGCGCCAATGATAAAAGATACGCGTGTTGTAATCTGTCATTATTTCAGTTTAATGTGTCGTGTATAGAAATATATAAACTGTGTTTGTTCTCACATGATTCTGTAAGTATATATTTGTGCAATAATAAAGTATATTTGAACAGATGAAAAACAAGATATCAATCATTGGCATGGCCAAGTAATTTTAGCGCGTTTTTCACATGTTGTATTTTACAATAATGCAACTAATGAACGTTTTACTAACAGAAAGTAGTACTGTACCACTCCTCTAAATGTACTATTATTGAGCTGAAAAGAAATAATGACACAAATCTGTATCAGCACTATAAAAAAGCAAAACTAGCGAAATTCAGGATAATTTGTAGGAAAATTCGGGAAAACTATGGAAAAATTTAAATATGATTTGGCTCATCTAGGGCACAAATGCGACCAAATGTCGAAAATCCGAGGTCAATTGGTTGCTTATTGGCTGAGAAAAAGGCACGACAAAATATGGAACGAAGACGAAGACGAAATTTGCGTCCTAATAGCGCTTTTGTTCCACTACTTGAAAAACGCGCTAAGAATCCATGATAATGCCACATAATTCAATAGGAATAATTCCATTCTATTCTCATTAAATTCCAGAAAAAACTTCACATTGTAATGTATTTTTCTTATGATTTTCATTTATTTTACCTCTTAACTAACTCAACTAAACAGTTTCTAGTAGTAACTTTTTAGGTTAGATTAACCATATGTAGTAAATAGTTATGTTAGTATCTACTAGTAGATACTACTATGTTAGTATCTTACTAGTAGAATTATTACGTAACTGTTTACCATGTACTATGTAAACAGATACACACACTAATTTTTACCCTTAGCAACCTTATGGTATCGTATGTTAATTAATTTTTCAATATGCCGTTTTTACTTGTGAATATGGAACTATTTTGACTACTTAGCTTAACGTTAGTGATTAATCGAAATTAATAAGTAACATGCTACGATGCAGCTACAAAGAACCCTCAGTTTAATTTCATGATTTCATATGTTAGATTCATTTTATAAAAATGCTTATATTAATTATTTATTATATTTTATAGAATCTTTCCATTATTCTTTGTAAATTATACAGATTCACGGTTCGTGTATTGTAAAATAAACGCATTAAAAACTATTTTTAAAAGTATTTCTACAATTTACACTAAACATTCTAAATAACATTAAATCCCAATTAAATTATAGGAATACTAAATAGACAAGTATAAGATTGAGTCTCATTCATTCTATAAACTCTCGATAAAACACATTCTCTGTCTTTTTTGTTCAGAAAATACACTTGATATTAACTTATAAAATTAAAGAGCATATACGTTATATACAATTCGATAAAACCCCTGCGAGAAGAAAGCGTTTGTTTTTGTTTGGTAATAGGTTGTAATATTGATTTCTATAGAAATTACGGACGAGCCTCCATATAACAAACCTCTATACAACGAATTTCTCTATTTTGCGAACTTTTGCTTGGAACCAAGAACATTTTAATATTTTCTTCGTAAAATAACCTTCAAATAGCGAAGTTCATTTTCTGCAAAACGTGCGAATTTTTTATCTGTATTTTTACAATGTTTCTGGACATTTTTCAAATTATTCTGTTTTTTTAGCACGTTTTATGGTCATCAATGACCTTGAACTAGTTTTAACTGATGCCTAACTCGCTCAGAACAATGAAATGGTCATTATTTTTCAAACAAAGGCTGAAATAAAACTAATTAAATTTAAGGATGCATGTATTTAATACTGTATGCTTAAAATTACTGGTTATAAAATAATGTATGTATAAAACCACTCGTAGGCTTAAAATAAGAAAATGTCTTTAAAAAATCCATTAGCTTTAATATAAAATTATTTTTTAAAGGTGAAAATACAATGTATTTCTGCACAATCTTTTTTTTTCTTCAGATTTCTTTTTAATGGGCAAGATATATAATTTATAAATAAAAAGATATTAATATTTTTAAGAAAAAGTGTGCAATATACAGTGTTTATGAATTTAAAATTTATTTTATGATTTTTAAAGTATATTAAAAGATTAATCTCTATTTAACGAATTTTCCCTACACCGAACTTTTTTTCGGGATTTAGTGACTTCGTTAAATAGAAGTCCGACAGTAATCCCAATTTCCGGTAAAATTAAATTTTGCCTTTAATGTTGAGCCAATAAATTGCACGAGTTCCTGTCTAATGCTCGCATCAAAAATTAATTGGCATTCTGATTAGCAAATTTGGAAAGCCTTATTGAGTTTCTTTTCTTTAATTAGAAAAACAAAAAACCGACCAAACTTCAGCGCCTTATCAAAACCTTCACCTTTAAAAGTCTGAAATCCATTATGAAAAATTTCCACAACATCTCAACTCAACTTAATGCGTGCTCCTCATAAACAACATTCCTCACTTTTCCTCTTCCAAACGCTGTCTCTAAACATCAAACTCCATCATTGTATACTGATGGAAAATCGGTTCTTATTGACCATAATTCCGATACAGATTAGCGTATCTAGTTAACTGTTTTTACGCAGTACTATTTGCGTAGAGACGCCGTCTAGTGTGAGATATCGTTCCTTCACGGCGCCTAGCCACTCTGCTGTTCCATTTAGGTCCGAGAATTGTCGTTATCTCGGTAGATCCCAACACGGAATCACGCTTTGTGCCGTTAACGTCGTTGCAGACATCACTGCGAGACGGAGACGGGAGTATTACTTCGAGATGTGTGGCAACAGTGGATAAACACAACTGATGAAGTGCAGCTATCAGCACGTTAAGGGTGTGTTTGTGGGATTCGGGAAGTGAAATGTTTTGTGCTCCTGTATGAGAAAAAAAGATAAATTGTTTTCGTTGTGACGCATGGAGTAAACACAAACAATTGGACTCAATAGCGCTTGACTGATCAATAATTTTGTTCTGTTAGATGTATAAATGAAAAGTTATTGAAAAACAAAACCACAATTATGAATTTATATGTGTATAATATAAGTCAGAGGTGGAGAACCTTTTTACCATTAGAGGCTTCATGTAAATTAATGAGTAAAAAAGAAGGCTGCATAGGTTAATGTACCATGCATGAAATTATAACAGTTTTTTTTATATAGATTTAACGATTTTGTGGATTTATAGAAATATTATTAAAAAATTGAATCCTTATTTTTTATTATTTGCCATAAAAAGTTACAATATAAAATATTATATTCTCGTAAGGGTAAAAACTTGTTAAAACCTTAATCATCGGTTATTATTTTTTCGTTTTGATAAAATTATAAAATTCATAGATACCATTGTAACTTTTTATATTTCACTGTTGGTATTTTCATTAATGGACTCGTGTATATATGTATATACTATATATATGGATCAAGCTTCATAACGCCAAGCCTTAATTGATCCTTTAAATAAGCCCGTCTGGTAGAGTTGCCATGTTGCATTAGGTGGCGTTCTAACATTTGAAATGTGCACTTATTTATTCCCATAAGCATTCATTAAAACATACATACATTAATACCATTCCTTACTTAATTCCATTGATTTTCAAACTGTTGTTATATATATAATTAAATATTAATTAATAGAAGTACTAGCTAATTAATACAAGCTTTTATAAAGACCGCACGAGAAACTCACGGAGACCACATGCGGCCTCAAGACCGTGGGTCCCCCACCTCTAATATAAATACATATCTTACTATTTTTTTTCAATGTTAAGGTTTTTATTGAGGTTTAGAATACTAATGAGATCAGTTTGTGTCATGTAAACATTTTCTCAAAACAGTACATTTATATATAAATTTCTTCCATTAGTATCTCATCATATCATACCTCACAAAATAATTTGAAACAAATTTTTAAAGACTAAAAAGCTATACAAAGTTTTTTACAGAACAATTTCAGTCTTCAAGGGTATATATATATTATGAGTATAAATGCTTACGTTTTTATTTTACGTTAAACTATTTCGTATGACAAATGATCGAACTTAATTTTCTTACTTAGATTGCATATGACAACCTCAGTACGTTTATGTTTCCGTAGTGAAATCAATCTATTGCCAACTTCAGCAAAAAATAAGTAAATAAATTTTTAAGTTAACATTTCAGAAAATATCCCTTGATCCAATAATATGGCTAGAATTAAATCGAATGAGGAAGAAACAGTTCTCGAAGGAAACATGGCAGCCATTCAACTGTCGTAAAATTCTTAATAATTTGATTCTATTTCAATTTTTCCTGAATGGCAGTGGTTATGGTAACGAACTCGTGGCCAGCGGGGCATGAGTTCGAGCTCTAAAGTCAATGATGAGTCATTTTCCAGTTTGCTTGAAAAGAGGGGCAATTATTGTAGGGTGATAGTTGTATGTATTTTTTATAACTGGAAAGTTCGATTACTGTATCTCAGTTACCATTTCTATGTAAATGAATTCTCTATCTCTCTTCCACTGCTGTGAAATTTTCAAGCCTCAAATATATTTCAGATATATTTTCTAAAAACAATTTTGTGCAACCTTTTGAAAATTAGTTTTTACGATTTATTCTCACACCCACCTGAAAATAATTTTCATTTTCCTGAATATAAGCGTATCTCAATTTAAGAACCACTGGCTTAAAATGCATACAGTGGATAAAAATCTGTGGACATCAGTTTATTTGAGCTTCGAAGTTTTCATGCAGCTTTGGGGGGAAGGGGATTTAGACGATTCTTCATCACTTCGTCGTCATAACAGCGGATCAGAATTCCATCTATATTAATTTAGTCTGTAACTGTGGTGTAATATTATTTAAAAGTAATAATTAACATTAATGATGGCTTCTTTATTTGGCTTTTGATTAGAATGGATCTAATTCTTATTGTTTAAAATAGCGATACTCAACCTGCGGCCCACCTGGCCTTTTTAAATGGCTCGGTGACGGCCCATTGCTCTGAGAAATTCATTTATTTATGAAAATTTGGTGGGAAATTCTTTGTCAAAAAATCAAATATATCAATTTTGCTTATTGCTGTCGATGTCGTATGGGTGCGAATTGATATTTTTTTCCTGATTAGTGATAATAGACAACAGTGGAGTAGAGACCATTTTATGAGTGGAATTAATTTTTAACTATCTTTCATATCTTGCATACGAAAAATATTCGAAGAAAATAGATTGTTTCAAGACGATTCGGAAGTTGACTATTTTACTTTGAAAAACAAGTATGGTTATGTAATTGTTTGATTTGTCACGAGTGATGTATTTAAAAAATGCCAATAAACAAGAGAGAGAGAAATATTTAATCGCACTTTTCCTCGAAGATCTCTTTCAAGAGATGATAAATAGGCTTTCTTGAATAATCTTCACAACAGCAAAAAAGTGTTTTGTCAGTGGTAATGTCACAGCGGTAACAAAGGCCCCCTATGAAATTTGTTACATTATTGGTAATCATATGAAACCGTTTACTGATGCAGAAATTGTGAAGAAGTAATTCTTAAATTTCTTAAATGCTTCCAATGTAGAAAAATTTAGTGACACAAATAAAAAATATAAAAAAACAACTAAAAAAAAGCAAAATAGGAGTTTTAATATTTTGACCAATTTCCACATTTTAAATTTTCTATCTTGGTCTTAAAGCATCCCCCCCCCTCCTTCCATTAATTCTCATGTTGCTGCCCGCGTGAAATAGCTAACATATGAATGCGGCTCGGCAGAAAAAAGGTCGAGTACCCCTGGTTTAAAAAGTGTTTATTACAAGTAGAAAATTATTGAGCCAAATCCTTGGATTGATTTTAAAGTATTTGGATAAGCCAAGACAAAACAAGCGTTGTTAAATTAAACGGCTTGACATACACTCTTTTAAAAAAATTTGTAAAAAAGAATAGAATTTTAAAAAAATCCACTCGTTTATAAACATGGTGGATGAATAGTCTAATGTATCTTAGTCATTTTCCCGTCAACACCTAAAGTACTAAAATACATTGTAAACAAAGGCCTCCTAGATAATTCAAGAAAATGCATTATTCATTCAAATGTTTCTGAGGAGACTGCCAAAAAGGCTTTAAATAGCGCAACACTCTTCGGCACTTTTCATGTTTTAAAAATAGTCTGAAATTTCACATTTTAGGCTTATAAATAATATTTTATTTACACTGTTATGCGCATTTCTTATCCTATTTTTCTTAGAAGACTTAAAATTGAATATATATGTTGTTTAAGTGTGAAATACATTATTTCATAGAATAACTAGGTATTTCATGAAATAACTGAACAAGTCAGCTATATAAAATTATTGAATTCTATGATTTAACTAGGTATTCTATAGAATAACGATTTCTGGATCGTTAAAGTATGAAATGTAGCACTCGAAAATTCTTTGAACTGATTCTAGCTGCTTTTAGTCCGTTTTGAACCACTTATAGCTGCTTTGCAATTACATGTGTGTGTGTGTGTGTGTGTGCACCCTTCATTCAGTTGCTTTTAAACTTAGAATTAAGACGGCGTGTTTATGTTTGCGTTTTACATTTTAGATTATTGACAAATATTTTTGCAACCTGTTTTTAAGCAATAACTTCTGCAGGAATGGGAAACCAATCTGTAAACAAGAAAGATTTAATGCAAGAGAGATTCAATCTTTATTAAATGAGCGTGGGACAAAGGAAAACTTATCTCGGGAAAAATTATTAACTTTGATACCAGAAGTAAAAAGTGCTAAAACAGCACAGAAAAAGTACCACATGACTATTGGTTACTCCAACATTATATTCTTGAATTTCAAGGAGTAGAAAGGTTAATTGTGTGCATTAACAGATGCAAAACATATTCTTTTTCCCCCTTTTTTTCTGTTTAACTAATGTTAGTAATATGAGCAATAATAAATTATATCTGCTTTTCCTTATTATTTATCATTTAATCATCCGCATTGGCGATAAAATGTATTTTTGAAATGGTTTTAGCTATTTATGATCAATTAATTTATTAAATAACTTTGAAATTGTTTATTTTTCACTAACGGTCTACCATTAGGAATTTCATAGAACAACTAGTTATTTCATAGAATAACTAGGTAAAGTATGAAGCCTGCTCCCGGATTAACTACCCCCCCCCCCGACGAGAAGAAACTGACGGAAGAAATTGACTTAACGTGCATCGGCCCCTCCACAAGGCTACAGAGAAAAGAAGTCATGAGGTTCTTAAAATTTTAGAGAGAATTAGATATTAATCCCTGGAGAGTCTATCTCACGCAACCAAGGATTCAAAATAGTGAAGTTTATCTTTGAGAAACCGAAAATTTAAATTGTTACGTAACCAGTGGCGTAACGGAGAATATTAGCTCCTTCCCCCTGTAAAGTTAGGTTTGGGACCTCAAACCGGATCTTAAAAGGATTGCAAAACCATAACATCATGCTTTGGGCCTCCTAGAATCCTGCCCCCCCCCCGGTGATACGGGGGTGTACGTTACGTCACTGCATGTAACAAACACATATCACAATTTTAAGGTTTTTGCTTAATGTTAAAGTATAGGACCCGAATTTGGAATATATTTTTCAAATATAAAAGAATTCAAACATTAATATTATATTCTGGTTTCGCTATCCTCTAGAAAGCGGCATATTGTAACACAATGCTCATTTTTATCCGAGTCAGTCGCACACACAGGAATTTTTCAAGGGGGAGGAGTGGCTCAGGGTCAGAAATCCACCATTCTCGTATCATGCTCCAATACGCCGCCCAATATTTTCTCTTGATTTTGTCGATTTTCGGGAACAAAAAACAGTAAACAAATAATTATTGAATAAATAATTAGCATTAATTAATACAATTTTGTCAATAACAAATAATTAAATTTTACGTACTACATACATAGGATTATAATCGATCGAAAAAAATCAATGGCTTTCGGGGAGGGTCCGAACCTGGGGACCCCCTCTCCCCCATGTGTGCGCCACTGATCCATTTTTTTCCGGTGTAAAATGTGTTGCGCATTTTTTCCCCGTTTTCATAATGCTAAATGAACTATTTCTTTGGATATTAAATCGAAAAATTGGCTATTTATGGAATATTTCAAAATTTAAAAAACGCTGTATTATAAAGAAATGTGAGTGAATTACAATGTTGAAAATTTTCATGAAAATTTAAACATTTTTCTGTTTGAAAATGTGATCCGCGATTAGTTCCGACAGTTGGTGTGAAGACGGTCTTAATTAATATTAAATGTAAAAAAAACTTTTTAAGAACAAGCTTTATTTAAACGCGCTAAAAAGAATAAAATAAACTTTTCCTTTAAAACTTTTTTTACTATCAACTTATAACGTCATTACACAATTTATATGATATAAAAGCTTGTCGCAATATTTAAGTACTCGTATTTACTTAGTTTGAATTTTTAAAAAC
>BMAO01013966.1:0-17572 GCA_019973975.1 Trichonephila clavata
AACTAGGCAACTATGTAGAAAAATAGGCAAAAGTATGTACAATCCTAAAATAAAGGTTTTTTTAAAACAAATTATTGTCGTTATTTTTTTAAAAAATAAACGGACCTTACTAAAAACAGCCTTTGTACCTTGGCTTCTAAAACTTATAATCTTATTATTACTGTCTTGAGCTCTACAAGTTAGGAATGAGTACGTCTGTCTTATATCCATTAGTAAAGTTAAGTAATATTAATTATTATTAATTAAGATTAACTCTCGCTTTAATTTGCTAATTTTAATGTATTAGATTTTGATTTGTCTTTAGAAAAATTGGTGATTTTGCAACATATCTCTTCCTTCAATTGCCCCTCATACTAAAGAAAACTCTTATTTGTTACAATTTCAGTACTAACAATAGAACAAAGTCAAGCTTAAAATATCAACATTTAACTATTTTTACTAATATGATTAACTTGCCAAAGTTTAAACTACAGATTCCAATTAATACAATTAATTATGTTTTTCCTTGAATTTATGAGAAAATTTATAAATTTCTTAAAGGTCTTGGCAACTTTTGAGCAATTTTTTATTTATGTATTTAAAAAATATTTAGCATTATTAGCACAAACTGAGAAAAAGACCATTTTAAAGTTTATAGTTCTAAAAAAGTAATTATTATAGCTTTGTGACGGATCTATACGATTCCTTCTATTACCTCTGGAGAATTCTTTTTTTGGGAAACATTTTTTAAACAACTTTCTCCGAAGACAGAAAGCGTGATTATGCAAATTAAGTTTAATATATGTAATCTGTATTCACGAGTTTGAGAGTTAGTGAAGTGAGAATAGTTTAGAAGTGAAGTTAATTGTAGATAGATGAGAAGTGTGGTAAATTGTCAGTGAAACGTATACGTAAAAAGTGTGTAGGAAATGAGAAGTCGGAAATTTAAGAAAGTGCTTAGTTCAACTGTTGGAGCCTTGTAAAGTAAATGCAAGGATTTTAAGGTCGCTAGAGTTCAGGTACTGCGATCCTTAATTAAGATCATGTTAGAGAGTTAAATTATTAGCGAGTTCATTAATTAAATAAGCTCTGTGTAAAGCTATCTTAAAGATAGATCTGCATGAATGTATATATTCTTCCCACGCATCTCGTCTCACCCCGTGCTCTGACTAATCAAGCTATCTTATTTAAAATGTTATTTGTGTCTAAGTTGAATATAGTGATAAATAAATAATTGTTCATCATGTCGTCTGATCAATTAGTTCTCCCCCTTCCCCCCACACACACCTCAGCCGGGACACAGGGAAAAAGGGATGTAAATTCTTTGTAACTTAAAAAAACATAAAATACATTTTTAAAATATTAGCTACATATTTTTCTTATGAAAAGCAGCATTTTCATATTTCAAACCCTACATATTTTATAAAAGATTATTTTCAGAGAATATTAACTGCATAAGAAATCTGAAGAAAAATGTTAAAAAAAAAATTTCTGCCATAGCAAAAATTTTAATGTTTTTTGCATAGCAGCAATGTTAATGTTTAATTACGTTAATGTTATACCTCAGAAATACCATGCTTTAGTTACAAAACTACTTTTTTAAAGGTACTTTTTAAAATAACCTTTTTTTTTCACAAAGCTTTTTTTACGTAATTTTTTATCTAAAAAAGAGACGTGGTTGAATTCCCTAATTTGTTTCTTAACATTTTTCAATTGAGTTTTTTTTTTTTCAACTTCTAATTTTCAGGTATACAAATGTCATATATCAATCGAAAGGTAATATTCCAAAACATATAACTAAAAAAAATAAATAAATAAAAATAGCAATATTTAGGTCATTTTTAGGGAGCCAAGTCTTCTTAAGGTATCCGACTACGTTGAAAATGCCATTTTCGGTCAAAAATCGCATTTCCTTTTTATTTTACCATTTTAAAGTTCAAGCAATTAGCTTTCTAAATCTGTCTTTGTTTTGTCTGTGCGATAATTAGAAAAAAAGTTACAGATGTTTAAAATATTTTTACAGCTGTCATTCGAAACCGGAAGTGGTGAAATCGAAACCGGAAGTTGTCTGTTTAACATGCTTTTTACCGATAATTTTTGCATTTTCAACCCATTATAATTTTAAAAACTATTTCTGACAATTTTTTAAATTATTTAATTGATGGGCAACAATTTCGATCTTTTAATTCGAATCTTGTGATTGGCAACATTTGTTTCTTCTGACCTCACATGTTTTTGTTTTGATTTGTGCCTTACGAATTTTGATCCTAAATTTCTTCTAAAAACTTAACTTTTTTCGATTTAATTGTACAATTTTTGATCGTTGATGGTTTCTAGACATTCTGCTTTTAAAAATTGAAGTTATAATGGTTCATAAAACTATAAAAATAACTTCTTGAAAATGCAACAGTGGACTGATAACAGTAGATTGGTAACAAAAACATTGGAAGTAGCAAATATTCAAACTTGTAATGAACAAAAACTGGATTCACTGAAGAATTTTTCACAGTGCAAAGAATGTTTTAATGGAACATTAAGAGATTATGGAATATTTTATTTAAATATTTTGGGAAGTATGTTTTTCTCAATTTGTGTTTCTTCAATTGTTTTGAGAAGAATCTGTACCTGCATGAAGATTACTTGTTTGGACTGACTTCTAATGTGACTTTAAAATGCTCCAAATGTACTTTTATTGTCAATTTTTCAGCTACTAAAAAGCTTAAAAACCAAACTTCAATTAATTTGCAACTTATTTGTGGAATGTGAGTTATTGGAAGATGACATTTGTCTGCGAAAAAGTTACGTCCTAAGCTGAATATGTTATGCCGTATGGCAAAAAGAGCATATAGACTTTGTGAAAGAAATATCTTGGCTGCTGCTACATCAACGGCTAAAGATGTCATGAATGCTGCTGTGTTGGTAGTAAAAAGCATTACAAAATGTTCCAACACGTCAATTGGAGAATGTGGAATATCCGTTGACGACAGATACATGGACATTCTTCCCTAAAAGTTTCTATAGAAACTTTATCCATCGCCACTGGGAAACTTCCAGATTAGGAAATTATGTCTAAGTTTTGTAGAATTCTAAATGTCTAGTCGAACATGCGTGTTCCTGCATTCATCTGGTATTACTTCAATCATGGAATCTGTTTGTGCGTACAAAATCTTTGTGTGATTTTATACCACGAGATCTTAAAACAATGTTGATTTCTATGGTGTGTGATGGTGATTCCCAAGGATACATTTTAGTTAAAGATCTATTTGATGTCAACAGTGTCATAAAATGAGTGCCTAATATACTTCTAAGAAAGAGTGAGTATTCGGCAAAGAAAACTTAGAAAAAGAAAGAAAAACCTCGGTGGGAAAGAAAAACTTTCCAGTGTTATGATTAATAAAATTCAAAACTATTATGGCAGTAACACCAATCACGTCAAAGCTCTGCTAAGTGCGGCATTTTTTCTCGGTGGCTCCATCAGAGAGATACCCATGTATGCACCATGCCCAAATGGAGCTGAGAGCTGGTGTGAGTATCAATGAAGAATAGCCACCGGAAAAAATATATATAAATAAAGGTGTAAGCCTTTCCATGAAACTTTTAAATATTGTTAAACCTGTGTATACAAAGTTGTTTGATAAGCATTTATTATAAAATTGCCTCCACGGTGTGACACAAATGTAAACAAATCATTTAACGCGCTTTTTCGGCAAATTGTTCTGAAAGAAACTTTTATTGAGCTGAAAACATTTTCTTTGGGTACCCATATTGCTGTCATTATTTTTAACAAAGCTTTTATTTGTTTGTTTGAAAGCTTTTGGCATAAATGTAAATTATTATACACTGCGTGATGACAGATTTCTTGCCATCATTCGCACAGTGACTCGAAACAACATTCTTTGCTTTTTTAAAAATCAGCCAGAAAAAAAATATAGGGCCCAAAGAAAGTTAAAATTTAATAAAATAGCAAGTAGTGGAGGTGTTAAATATAAATCATTAGAGTTTTAGTAATATACTTGTGATATTTTGTTTTGAAATTACATTTATAAAGTTTAAATGCATTTTTCTCAAAACTGTTTTTTTGTAAATTTCTTGATATTTCAAATGTGATATCTAAAGAGCCAATAGAGATACTTGTATGAAATTTTACACAAATGTTATTAATAGTATTATCTAGAGGTTGGACTAGCAGCTAAGAAATTGAACAATTTTTAGTGATTTTATAGTTGGATTTCCTTATAAAAGTATCGAAAATTTGAATGAAATTCATAGGTTGTAGCTTCGATTAGCTATAACTTTTGATTAAAAGAAAATAATTTAAAACTTGTAGGACAACCTCTAGAAATGTGTTTGAAAAATGTGCTGCAGCAATTTTTTTTGTAAAATATAAATTATTTTTAAAAATAGAGCCTTTGAAAAAATTAAAAAAATTAATTTAAATTTCATTAAAATTTCATTAAAATTTTAAATTTTTGTAAATTTTAATGTATGTATATTATTTATAATTGTGTTTTTTATCATAGTGCAAAAAATGAAATTTAAAATGTAAAATTTTTAGTGAATTTTAGAAAAATAAAAAAATAGGTCTCCGAACGTAGTCGGATACCTTAAATTAATACCTACGTACAATTACACGGACGAATCGCAATTTTAACAATGGTACGAGGTCAAAATTAATCTGATTCGTCATTTATTTAACCTGTGCGGAATTGCTTATGGGACATTTGAGGAAGGTATGCATTTCAAATAAGGATCATACCATCATTAATAAAGATTTTCTCTTTATAAGCAAAACTTTAACAATTACACCCGTTAACTTGTTGATTTATATAAGATTCCAGACTGATTTTATGAATAGAGTACTTATCTCAAGAAAAATTTTTATGATACGGATCCAGTATTATTGAAATCAAAATTATAATAACAGATGCTGCAGTGCATTAACCTTTCTAGTCTACAGAAAATATTGGATAACTTATAAAATTGAAGTCTGATAAATGGTCTTTCACTATGACACACACTCACTTTTAAACTACTACTTACATCAATATCTGTCATTATTGAAAATATTATAAAGCCAAAGTTAAAATAATATATTCCAAATAGTTCCTTTTGCTCGGAAACAGAAATTTGACAGCCTCTACGCGAATGAAGCATTCGATTTAAAATTACATCTTTAGAGTTTGTCCGCAATATTTATCAACAAAATTATACTATTTTAAGCATGCTGTTCTAAATTAGTCAAAAGTCAGCTCAGTAGAACAAACATCGAATAGAAGCGAGCAGAAGTTATTTCTCTGCATCAAATTAAGAAGAGCCCGTCGATGATTTATAAGACTCTAAAACATTTATTCTTCAAAAGGTTATTCGTTTACAAAACAAATAAGAAATTTTCTAAGAACAACAGCATTGCGGGTCGTACTAGATGAAGTCGACGTTCGATGAGAATATCAGCTTCTGTCACAGCAGTCAGGAGAAAAAGTTAAAAAAAAAAGTCTTCTTGCTTTTCAAGATGGATGTGTTAAGAAAAACACTATTTGTTTATTTATCAAATGCCTGGCCTTTCACCATCAGGTCTTTAGACAATGATTCTTCAAATATTTCTTCACAATACAGTCCACACTCTTAAGTGCATATGACACGTCTAGATGAAAGGAGTCCATCACTAGTCCAGAAGCACACAAAACATAAAAAGTTGAGTCAGTCAGATTCAAACGAAACTAATGACCACAGAGGCAATCATGTCCAGTCAATCTGTACTAAACCAAAGCTGAAGCACGAGGAGAGTTCGAGACACAGTTAAGTTTTAATAGCACCCTCCATGATTTATTTTTGGCAGCACTGGTGGCAGCATCTCGGAAGCATTTTTTTATAAATTCTATTAATTTCGAGTTTTGCTAAGTAAAGAGGCTTGTCTCTAGTAGATCTTTGAAGAATATTCGTGCCTCTTTTTGCTAAAAGGTCCCCCATTTCATTTCCCCAAAGACCACAATGGGAAGGAACCCACTGGAGGTAACTCATGCAACTCTGGACTCGAGAACTTCGTTTATTTTGGTTACTTGCCAAGACCTGAAGGGCAGAACTTTAATCTGATAAAATTACAGCCTTATCAGGAGTGGAAAAACGGGCATAAATCCGATGAAGAGCCAAATCATGGCCTCTATTTCACCTACATAATGAGTCGAATGATAGCCAACATATATGTAAACGGAAAAAAGATCACAGAAAACTGCAGCACCAGCGTCTTGGGTGAAATCCAGAAGGGAACCATCTATGTAGATATAAAGTCACTCATCAGGGTATTAATGGTTTCCAAAGCGATGACATGAAGAGCAGTTGTACAAAGGTCATTTTTTCCTCACGTTCAAAGTCAGTGACTGCCGTTCTCTACAAATCTTCTTTTGTCAAGAACATTTGTCGCATATTAAACTAAGATTGAGGTTTAGACTAAGAAGCTATAAAAAAATAGGTGACTATTTTTTTTAAATAAACTAATTAACGAATTCTGTTTACTGACGGGAACATTTTTGTCGTTAAAAATTTTCAACCACCTTAATGCCCAAGAAGCTAAGGGGGAAAAATCAAATGCAAGCACAGGGTTTTTCATCTGTAAATGTTAGAAGAATACTTAGCTATGAAAGCGTCTCGGAGACTTATTTTTGCTAGAAAGAATGGAAAACTACGGTAATGATTACCGAGGTACTATCTTAAAATCAACAGGTAATTTCCTGAACATAAACTTGTTCAATGGAAAAGGTCGGACTTTCCTACAGAACTCACTGATCCTGCTCATTAAGTGAAAACGATCCAGCTGTGTTTGAAACTGATTGTGCTGGAATCGGTAGAATGCAGAGATTCTTCCTCTAGCAGTTCGGATTTATATTCATTCGCCTATAAATTGTGATCAGTATTGATGCTACAGATATGCCAAAAACGGCATCCCAATTTGAGCAGTCTTAAACATTCTTTAAAAAAATAATTGTTGGAAACTCCCATGCCTGTGACAGATGATTTGACAAAGAAATGTAAGGCCTGATTGAAATCACAAGGTTATTTTTTTTAATAAAATGAGCAACAAATAAAATTAAAATTTTAAATAAAACTATAAGAAGATTTTATTTTGAATTTGATTGCAAAGCTTTTTTTTAAACTAATATAAAATTGTATTGGAACTTATGGATAGGCAAAATAACTATTTTGTTCTTAATATTAATTTCTACGAATGTTCATTTCTCAATTTTTAGATTAATTCATGGAAAAAAATACTGTGAATATATAAATAGAATTTATAATTTGTTCAGTAAAAACACACATTAAGAATCAATTTGAATTAATTAGTATCCAAAATCATTATACTAAATATCCTAAAATGATAATATTACATTAAATAATAATTAAGTAATTATTACTTTAATGTTATTTTAATTACACATTTATTACTTTATCTTTAACTATAACCATCGAATAAAAGAATAAAAATAGCAACCCTCTACTTTTCAACTGCCAAAACTTAATGTTTTTAAGTTCGAAAAGATATTTCGCCCGAGATTTCTGCTCCAGTTCCTCATCACATGTTGCTTCTACTCGGGAAAGATTAAGCAGGACAAGCAGTCTCGTTCGGGGAATTTGGAGTACCGGATGGTCACTTCTGCTCTTCTCTGGAGATGGGCCATCAATCAGAGTCAGTCTCGTGCTCCACAAACTGGAAAATTAAATGTTTGTTAGGGGGAGAAACTTGTTCCCCTGTGACATCTGTTTCATCATCTCTGGAGGGTTCTCGAGCGTTGTTTCGATCTATAAGCATTTATACTACAAAATGTTTGGAATATGTAAATATCTAAATGAGAAAAGAAAGAAAAAGCAAACTTAGAGACTTATTTTATATATCTTTGACATTTCACTATATATATAAATATATATTTAAAATGTTTATAGTTTTCAAAATAGTTCTATATTTTAAAGTTGTAATGCTCGTCGGTTCCAACTTCCCTCTAATCTCCCTTGTCTACTCTCGGACCCGGCTAGATGTGTGGGAGGAACTGAATAATCAGTAGACATGATTCACTCTAATTATTTTATTGTCACCAAAATATCAAGCAAGCACAATAATAATCTAATTAAGATAAATGATCAGATAGCAGAGCGCAAAGGTGAGACTCACCTGATTCCACGATAACCTATACGAGCTCAATACAAACTACGTCGAGCACTAATAAGCTAAACTTCTATTTAAACAAGGATCACGATACCTGTACTTTTATGAAGTTGAGTCCACCAGCTGAGGCCTTTAATGCGATCCTTATCTGGATTTAATCACCGTCGAGTGATACTCTCTTCTCCAATTTGCACTTAATAATTTCACGATCCTCCACTCGCCAACTAACTCTCAAAACTCGCGAATACAGAATTTAGATAATATACTTAATTTGCAAAATCACGTTTCCTTGCTTCGGTGAAATTTGGTTGGCAACATTATTGCCCCAGAAAAGTCCCCAAGGGGTTAGTTATAGACGTGTATAGATCCGTCACAAAGTTATGTCCTGTTGTTGTTATTCATGCCACCTGATCGACAATAACATCAGATTACGGCCAGCGAAAATCATCGTGACAAAGGGCTATATTTACACATATCGTTAACCGTATTTTTGAGCACCCTACGAGTGACAGGACGTCACTTGTATTACTGTTTTACACCTCAAAATAGAGGGGTTCCACCCCAATTTTGAGGGAGGATACCCTTGAGGCTGTCAGGGGCCACCCACCTCTCTTCTCTATCCACCATCCTTACGAGAGGAATGACAGCTTGATGAATGGCCATGAAGGCACTTTACGTTTACGAAAGTCCATGCCTTCTCTGGGATTCCAAACCTCGGCTTAACGACGCAGCAGTCAGCACCACTGACCACTATATCGGATGGGTGACATGTCGAAGAAAAGTTGATAAAAGTGTTAAAATGCACTTAATTGCATGACCCAATTTCTCTGGAATGAGTGTTTATTAATTTTGCACTCTAGAGCAACACGAAGGGGTGGACTACTGTCATGTGATGAGAATGACACGGGAGCTGCACCCCCCCCCACCCTTCTTAAACTACCACACCATCCCAATCGAAGGATTTTGAGCCACGACTGATTTAAAGTGCATTAGACTCCTCTACGCGGCGGGTCTTTAGCGGCCTGAAAATTGAGACACATCTTTTAAAATTATCAGGTGATCATCTTTTTCATACCACTTTGTTAAAACGATATTCCCATGATAAAATCCAAAGTTTTATTTTCAGTTAAGATACATACATTTTCAATTTTGAATTCGAATGTAGATGTTACAAGGTTATTCTGTAGTATTAGTATTTGTTCATCGTACTTAAAATAGAATAATTCAAATATGTAGCTGTTATTGTCTTTTGATGTATATCATCAAGAAGGATTTTATCTTGAAAAAGAGAATGATTTTGTTTGCTTTAAGAACATGAAAAGGGTTGGAAATCTAGGAAAGTGGTAAGAACATAAAGCTTAGAATTAAACAATAAAATAAACAAAATAATAAAACTTGAAACACAGGAAATAAAATTATTCTCCTTCATTTAAGTATAAATAAGGACTCTTGGGATTCACCTTCATAATTATCATGAATTATATTGAATCATTTATCTTTTAATTTCTTATTCATTAAAAGATATATTTCTCTAAGTTCGTATATTCTACGTTAGGCTCATATAATTAGACTTTTTTTTTCATGCGTTAAATTTAGTGTTATTAAATATTATTAAAAAACTGTGTTTGTTACTTCACAGTGAGCATGACGAATTTTATGTCTAAGCATGAAGGTTAAAAAGTATCACTGAATTTCTGCGTTAGAGAGCGAATAAATCGATTCCTTTTATGAGTTTTATTTATATTTATTTATTTTTTTGTTGAAGACAGATAAAATAATTCCTGGGCACCATAAGTATCAAACGGAGCTTAAAGAGGTACGTAAAACAAATAAAATAAAATGAAAAATGAATAAAACAAAAGTTACGAAATTATGAAATAACAAAAACAAATAAGTTACAAAGACAAAAATACATTACAAATAAACAATTACGAAACAAAATCAATAAAATGAAATTGCAAAATTAGAGAAATGAACAATTTGCAAACAAAAATAGAGAATCAAATCAATGCAGATACAAAATAAAGCGAACGAAGCTTAACTTGAAACAAGTTAAAAACGAATAGAAAGCCTGTTGATTTCAAGAGCGTGTAGCGTGTACCTGCGTGCTCTTGAGATCAACAAATCTCCTAATTGTTTTCAACTTGTTTCAAGTAAAGCTTCGTTCATTTTATTTTGTATCTTTATTACTTTTTTATATTCTAAGCAATTTTTGCTTTTCGAAGTAGAGGACGTAAAGGGAAAGAGAGAGATAGAGATAATAGCAGAAAAAATTAGTTGCATGACCTTTCAAATCAAAGATATGCAAACTATTCGTCGTTTTAGAATGGAACCAAATTTTAAATCTTAAAATAATTCTTGTGATTTGAAATATTATTCTTAAGACAGCTCATCCATAAATGCAATTTAAAATGGGCTGAATGTTTATTCTTCGAGACTTCTCACAGAACAATCTTTTCAAAAGAAGAAGTTATTAAATTTGTTATAGAAGTTGAGAGAAAAGACATAAAAATCCTTCCAAAAATTAAGATTTTTTTTTCAAATTACAGTTTTATTCTGTTTTATGTTACACTTAATTTTTTAAGTTATATCTCTAGTACAATTAAAGATTTGGATAAAACTTTGTTTTGAAAATGGCGTCATTTTGACTACGATAAAAAACTTTTAAATACGTTTTGTTCATAATGTATTTTATTAGAACTTTTAAAAAGGATTCATATATAGCAACAAAAAAAACTAAAGATTATGGCAATATATGTTTTGAGCTTGTATTTTTTACATAGATTAAAAATTTTTATTTTCGGAAACATTAGCGGCATATAACCTAAGACCTACTGTTTATTGAAAATAACAATGAACAGTACTTTGAATATATTATTTGCTTTTGTGAGTTTTTAAAAGTATCTATTAATATATAATTACCTTCTAAAATCATATTAAAAGTCAATATTAACAGTTAGTTAATGTTTTTAAGTTTAAAATCTTTCAAATTATCTTATGAAATTTCATTTACATTCATTTTATAAAGTAGATGTTACATTTCAATTAAATAACGAGTACAATTGCTTAAAATTGAAGTTTTTTTTTGTTTGGAAAATTTGGATTAAGCAGACAGACACAGTACGATTCAATTAACAAAAATTAGTAAAAAAAAATCAAATATTTTTTTTAGCCTGAAATATTCCTCACATACTTTTCTATAATCTCGCAAAATTTGAAAGCTCTAAACTTAAAAAACGCAGAATTATGATAGCTTTTACGTTCGTTTTTATTCACATCCCTTTGGCAAATCAGAACTTTAAACTGACTTATCTCAGAAAGATAAAATAACTAGTTTGTCTTCATATAAAATGCTAATGCTTTTTTTTCTATTGTGCCTAATGCTTTGAATTTTTTCTTACCTATTGATAATAGTGCATGTAACAAAAGTAGGTATGCATTTTTGAATCAAGGTGATGCTTATTTTTTTTAAATAATTAGATTTAGAATTTACACATTCTCTTAAGGAATTTTCAATAAGCATTCATAAAAAGAAGTATTGTACAAGTTCCAATCATGTGATCGCAAAACCCATACCAACCTTTGTTATATGAAGTTTAATGTACTTGTAAATCAAATTTTATATATTTACATTAACTTTTGCAGGGGGAGGAGTATTTTAAAATCATTTCATAAGTTTCAAGTTTTTCCCTTAAAAAAATTAAATGGCTAGCTTTTTAATTGAATTTTGAGCACAAAATATGTTTTACAGGATATACACACATAGAAGGCAACCCAAAAAATTTTGAAAATCTTAAAATTAAAAGTTTTTGCACAAATAGTAACAGACCCTTTAATTTTTTGGAAGGAGTGATTAATGATTCAAATTGCAGTACTATCAAAATAAAATTTAAGTTGTGACCAGTAATGATCAGTAGTGATAAATGCTATATTTCTTTCAGAACGTTTCTTCCTGTGTGTGTTATTTTTTCTTATAAAGACGGAAAATTTTTAAGTTTCTAAATAATATTTTCCGTTTTACTGAAAATGCATTTAAGGTACTTTAAGACGTGTGATTATCAAATATATTATTACTTTTATATCGCATGTTTAATGCGCTTAATGAATATGTAAATTCGTCTTCTTACTCCAGTAATTAATTTAAATTATGAAGATATCTAGATTATTTTACATTCTGAATAGCGTTGGGAGTATACAAATTACTTTTATTTTAGAAAAAAAACATGGTTCATTTTCTAAAAACATCTTGTAAATATTTCAAACCCACTGTGACTCTGCTTAAAATTTGATCCCTTGTTCTATTTTCCTTTAATATTTTAAAAAAAATATTAACATCCCATTTGAAATGAACCACAGAATTGTGCTAACAACATTAATTAAAATTATATTACCAATTAAAAGTCAATAATTTCCCAAACTTCGTTGTTATATATCTCTAACAAAAGAATATGGAAATATTAAATCAATTTCAAGACCTATTTAGGTGAGATACTTAAAGATTATTCTTAATTAAATATGCTATGCTCCTATTGGTTGAAATGTTATCTATCTATTTTTTTCAGTTCGAGAGATCCTCCATTCCGTCCTGATCATTCGCGATTTGGTAGTGAGCACAATTTGCCTGAGCAAACTCATTTTTTACCTTAAATAAGGCTTCCTGGCCTGATGAGTTCTTTAAATTGTTATTCTTGTACATTTTACAAATGAAGTGGAATCGCGAATACATGTTCCGATTTTCATCCCAGAAATACGAGTCCCTACTATCATTGCATGTTCTACTTCAATAAAATCAAGTTTTCCCCTCAAGTTTCCCCTGGTAAGTCTATTTAACTTGAAAATAATTCTAAATGAAGAGCGCAACAGCAACGCAAGTTAGTTTACGGTATAATAAAGTGACTATGCCGGATCTAATACAAAGAACAGTAGTGTTTCTTTCTGCCTTAGTGTCGAAATTTGGAAGATAAGCTTTGAAAATCAAAAGCAAAAAGAGATGAAACGAAGTTTCAAATTTGAAATTTTTAAAGAATCCATTAATTAGAATGAAGCAACATTTGATTCCCACAGCTAACAAAAATTTCTGCTTGTACACAAAAATAATCAGATTTTTGTCTAAGATTTTTTGTCCAGCATTGTTTAATTGTAAAAGGTCCTTTGCTAACACTCTAAATCACTAAGCCGACACAATGTCTACTACTGAGCTATAGAAAATCTCTCTTGGGCTCTATCCACCAGACACCAAATGCCATGGTCACTGACATAGCTATTTCTGAATGGGCCCCGTATCAAAACTCCTTCTGGGCCCTTTTTCAGAAATGAAAGCTTGTTAGTGCTACTATAGCCACGCATGTTGGAGCCCCTGTAGCTTGGGGGCCCGTATCATTCATATGGCTAATACGACGGTAGCTACGTCCCATGTCTTGGTCCATTGACGCGAAGTGCATAATCCGAAAGGATCACTTACTTCGTCCTGTGTTCTACTAAGGTTCATTAAACGGACAAATGTACCTGTAACTACTACAAGATATCAAACCTGGCATTGTAGATGATAGACTACTTTCCGCATTATGTTCCCTGGGGTTTCAACATGACTGTACTTCTATGTGCCAGACAGTGGAGAGTAGAAAGCTTTCTCAAATATTAATTTGGATAACAAATTATCGGAAATGGTGGTAGTGTTTAATGGCCTCTACTTTGACGCATTTCTTCCTGTGACATTACATAAAAGTTCAAGTTTATTCGATTTTACATACAAGTCTATTGGATCTATTTTTCCTCGCATAACATATCATTCAAAAATCTTTCACAATGAGAAATTAACATGAAAAATTACTCTCCCTAATACAAATAAGTATTATTAGCAATGGCGAAATCTCTTCGAATATATTCGACATTAACTTGCTATAAATTTGTGAGAGTTATCCTTTGTGTGTTTTTTAAGGATGGCATCAAGCCGTTTAGTGCAATAAATTTGGCATATATTTTTTCATACCTATGGCTATTCCTTTAAAATGTTTACAAAAAATGGAGTGCATTGATTTCGGACCTTTTGAGTTGCACAAGCGACAATTTATCTTATCCTAGTGAACCAAATGTTGTTTCGTACAAATTAATTACTGAACTAAAAAAATTTGCATTTTTGGAAATTTTGCTCTATCTTTCTTTCATCTTCGATTTTCAAAGACTATCTTTCAAATTTTGTCCTAGCTGTGTTCTTTTCATTAGATCAGATGTAGTCATTGTACTATACAGTACTTGCATAGCTGTAGCTCTCTCCATTCGCAAGTATTTTCAATTTAAAGGGACTTTCCTATGCACCCTGTATATTCAGAAGCAATTTAACTATACTACTGTCTTAGTAGTTTCCCTTTCTCTAGCGGTGACAATATATAACATAATATCTCATTTGCATAAAACTGTTAGGTCATGATAAAGTGGTCAATCAAAATAACTCCATTGTTTATCTAGACAATGATAAATTTTCAATCTCATGTAAATTAAACCTGGACTAAATTACGACTGAAGCAATATTAATCAATTATGTCCTTCTAATCATTTTACAGTAGTATAAGAAAATTAATAAAATCATATTGAGATGTTACTGTCATTTCAACATTTCAAATAACGGTGAATTGAATCACAATGATTAATTACGAGTTTCATGTTGAACCGAATTTCATATCAACGTTCCCTCTAATTATAATTTTAACGCTTTTAAATATGATTTCCATATTCTGTTGACAATATATAAATATTTGTATTTCCCTTTCATTTGAGAAAACATTGAGCCAATAACATCTGCTAATGAAATTATATTTCATTTTCCGGGGTTTAGACGTATACATTTAAACCGCGATTCTGAAACTGTGAGCCACGCCCCTAAGGAAACGTAATAACCCTATCTCGAAGGCGCGAGCTTATCAAAAAGTCGAAAATAAAAGATTATTAAAAAATATTAATTTACTCAAAGGAAGCCAACCAAATACACTCAGGCATTATAAAAATAATATAATCATTTACACTGATATTATACTCTTATAAATGTAGACAGGAAAAATAGCGTAATGCTTTAAGTACTTTACTTTAAAATATTTATTACTTAAAAATAACACATACAAAAAAAATTTAATACTTATCTTGAATATTTGCATGATTTACAATTAAGGGGTATCGGAACGCTCTATACTGATAATGTTAAAAAGGGCTTTTTCAATATACCTTTTCTAAAAAACCTGTTGGAAATACAATCCCCAAATTTTTTTGCACTTTAAGCATACATCTAATATCATACTAAAATGAGCTTTTTTTGAAATTTTTATTAGTTTTTCTTTAAAATTTTTTTATTTGATGTGCAGTGAGAAAACAGTGTTTTTCGACAGAAAAAAAATTATAAAAAAAATTTATAAAAAATTTTGCTAAAAGCTCATTTCAGTATATACTAGAATATATAAAGAATGTGTCATGTAAGTTTTGTTGACATCAAATATATACTTTCTGAGAAAAGATACATCGAACCTTCAAAAGTGACATTTTGAGAAAAACACATTTTTATAAATAAAGTTACCTTATCAAAACATTCCCAGCTCCATATTCCAAATTTTCAGCATTTTTTTAAATTTTCATCTTCTTGTTTCATTCTTTTAAGTCTTTTTACTTTTCTAGTCTCCTTAGTTTTCTGTAAATTGGCATATCTTACCCTTGTACTGCTCTCTTTGTCGAGATGTTACATGCAGCATGTCGCATAATATCCTCGCTCTATGTTAAGTTTTTTAAAAATATCCAGCTTTGTTTGCATTCTCTTATTAAAGGATGCAATAGCATCATATGTACCAAAGGAAAGTGTTTCTATGTGCACAAATGTCTTTTTGGGGACACGAGACCAAATAACATTATTAATGCTTTCATTCGGATTCTGCGTGTTTCCGTGCAAGCACTTTTTCAATAATTCTGGATCCGAAAGGTCCCTAAAAATAGGCTTAATGGCTTCAACAACAGCAACTGAAGTTTTATGTTTGTGGAGATAAAGTTTATTTTCCAATTGAGCCTTCTTACACTGACACCATGTATCAAGACCTGATGGACAAAACCCATGCTGTGAATTTTTATCCGTAGATATTTTGTGAAGAAATATTGCCCATATAGCTTGTTTCATACACTTTACATTTGATAAATTTCTTCGAATGGCAAGACCATAATATGTTTGCAATTGATCAATAGTTGCTTCTGTTAATCTATTTTTGTCACATAATGCTTTGCCATCTGATAATTTTTGCCCCCTCATTTTTGCTTTGAAATGTCGGAGGCGAGATTCCATCCGTTTCATAATATGCCCTAAAGAAATTTTAAAAAATGACGTCAAACTTCAAGCTGACCCAAGAGGAAGTGCAATATTTACCTTTTTTTCTGTCCATTTAAATCGGTGACTCGCGTTTAGACGATTCTTTAAAAACAAAATTTTAGCACTTCTAATTAAGCTAGAGATAAAAATGAGATATTTTTGGAAAGGTAATGAGCTGAAAAATTTAAAAATGCAATAACCTGAAATTCACCTTTTTAAAAAAAATTTACCTTTCCAACTCCCTTAGGTGTACTGTAGCGTTATTTTTAAAGAGAACATCATTATTGCATTCATTATATTGTTAATATTTGGGGAAGCGGGATGAATGATCGAAAAATGTGTTGCAAATATTCAAAGTGTGAGAAGTACTGTAATTAAATCCGAAAAGTGTATGACTTGGGACACGATCATGTTTGTGAAAGAAATGAAACGTGGTATAACGTATTGAGAGTACAAGGTAACAACTGATTATTTCTGATTATGATTAAAATTAATGCCTAGATTTTAATGCGACAGTTTATACGTTTACTCTAAAGTCAATGAATAAATAATCTATATAATGCATTTTTATATGAAATATATAGGTTTTAAGATAAGTAACTGTATTTATTTATTTTTGTTTATATTTGATGTAAAACTATTTAAGCAAAAACATCCTATAATGCAAAAAGTAACGAACCATTTACGAGTTAAGAGAATGAAGCAAAAATAACATTAAAAGCATGCATTAGAAACTAAACTCTAACAGTATCATAAGTGGTGAATGTTTTATTCTGGAAATACAGGAATGAAAATGCGCTGGACTCTCTTTGGTAGCTGTCATCTGACTGGAAAGTAGGAGATGTCGGATGTTCTCTTACATAATAGCTCCCATGTACATTCTAAGTAATCAGTGTGATCGTAGGACTGTCGGAAACGTCAGATCATCAGAGCTCAAACATGCTCTTTTGTTGAAACTCTAGTGATCATTCTTGCCTGTGAAACATAAGAGAAATACAAAATATGCAACAGAAATGGGTTCTGTGTGCAGCTAAACATTATTCTGTTGAAAAACAATCTCAGGAAAGAAATAAGCTTTAAAGGAAGAACTATACTACAGGGTCCAG